>JAHZNF010001405.1:0-14081 GCA_027744215.1 Troglopedetes dispersus
AAAGTAGTACACTTTTCTTTCTTTTCTTTTGCCAAATATCCCAAAGAAGATAGATATTCCATAAAAATTCTTGGAGATAAATAAGAATATATGTACATATGGAGCAGTAGTGCAAACAATTTTGCATTTGGTATACTTTCGTATACTTTTAAGAATATGAACTCATGTCTCAGGAAAGTGCTTTCTTGCATTAGTAGGCTTAGTGCAAGCCACCAAACATTTTTCGCTTGCCGAATTCATCTGTCAAGATTTGAATTCAAGTTCACGTCGGCATAAAAGAGAAGATAAGTACGGAACGAAAATGTACACTAGGGATTTTCTCCCTTCATTCTTCTAGCTGATTGAATGGGAACATGAGAGATAAAAAATAGGAAGAGTGAAAGCTAGCCAAGATAAAAAAAAAGCCAAAGCCACCTGAAGCTTTTTCCCTTTTATTTTCCTGGCTTACGATCCTTCCTATTCATCACTGAAAAGGAAACATCTAACGCAACTCGACTTTACTTTTTTGTACCAGAAAATAAAATCGATGAAAAGGTAATACAAAAAAGGCAAGGCTTTCAGTTTTTTATTGCGTCCTACCTGGCTCGAAGATATGTGGATTGTGAAAATTTTCTCGGCTCTCTTCATCCTCATTTTCATCCGTGGCTTTGAGTGGTCTGAAGAAGCAACTGTAAATGAAGCAGGAGAAGATGATCCCTCCAGTGATTACTAGAGCTATTCTCCACTGGAAATGACGTATCTGGAAAATTACAACAAAGTGAAAAACATGAGTACTTCATTGGAAGCGCTTATTATATCTCTTTCTGCGCCCATGTAATCGTCTATCAGGTCGTGCGTGCTCTCACTCTTTAATTATTGCTCAAGAAAGAGATCATCACTCATCGAATTCCATCCAATTTCATTGAAGATAATGATGATACAGTGATTATCTCAAAGAACTTACCAGAAATTCGACAACTGGAGCCATCACGGCAGTCCCGAATCCCGAGCCACATACCTAATTTTAAAGAAGAGACACAAGATGCAGCAGAGTTAATAATAGTAACTTACTTAGGCATGCTGCGAAGAGTAACTGATGCTGAGCAATCTAATACTATTAATTATTTAGCACGGGCATGACTTTCACCCTGTCTTCTGCTAACTTATATTAGAAACACGAGGGAAACGTCAAGGGCACAATTTAATGAGGACTATGACTTTGACCACGCACGTAGCGAACACATTAAGCATACTGTATGTATAGGTACAATTTTCATTGTAATCCTTATGATAACCATGCAGCATCATCACCAGCAACTCATTTAGCGAACAAAACCCGTAATCGGATTCCCTTTCTTGCCTTGTTAAAAAATAGAGAAAGTAGAAAATAAATTGGGAAGCTCAACTTACCGCAATGCCCGTAGCAAATGCTCGCCTCTTGTCAAAGTAACTCGTAACTGACACAATGGCAGGAAGGTAGATCAATCCCAAGCCAAGTCCTAGATGAAACCAGAGAAAAGTATTATGTGGGGGATGAGCACGGAATGGGGAGTAGAATCGATAAAGGAGATTTTGCATGAAAGGATGTAACAAATTACAGTAATTAATTATAGCGAAAAAAAGTGAAAGCTCTCGTTTCTTCCTTTCATGCATGTGAGCACTTTGTTCAGTCCTTGTAAAAATTTAGATATAAAAAAGGTTGGTTTTGGTGTTATGGGTTAAGTAAATGAAGTGGAGCAGACCCTTATCGAAACTTTTTTGACTCATTTTTTTTGGAGAAGGGAAAAAATAAGAAAAAAAAATAGTTGGCTAGCTTTGGCAAACTTTAGACTAGACTCGTGTGTTTGAGGAAAAATATTATTGTTAGCTTTCAAGATTGCATAGCACTCCTCAAATATTTGCATATTTACCTCCCACCAATCCGATGGAAATGTAGAGGTACTCGACATTTGTCGCAAAGTAGCTGACAGCGAAACCAAACGCGGCCACGAAGCTACCAATAATTGACGTTATTCTGCATCCGAACTTGTTTACTAGAGCTCCAGCCACTGGTCCTAGATTTCCTCTAGCGAATCTAATAGAGTGGGATGAATGGATGAGCTTGAGTGGCAGGTGAACACCCTCTCAGTGAAGGAGCGAGAAGAGCTTCCCTGTGTCCTCTTACTAAATCCAGAGGAGTTCGTGAGATTAATTACACGGAAGAGATTTATGAGTGTGAAAGTAAACCTTGCATAATGAAGCCACCCACTCACCGTCCCAATTTCATGTTGTGTCTCATATTAGATCAACAAACATTGGAACTCACATCAGAATTGCTTAGAATTTCAGTGTTTCACAATCTTACCTGAGCCATAGGTCATCCCAGCCATTATCGAAGTGATCCAGGATGTCGCACTCCGAGAGGCTTGAAAGTCATCCATGATGTACACGAAGAAGAGACCAAAAGTGTAGGCGACTCCATCAGCTATTATGTGGATCAGAAATGACGCTGCGACAACCCACCATCCCCAACCTGACGAATAATGTGACACGTAATTAAATAACAACTGCCCACATTTCCTTTGCAACATTTCTCGCAGATTTGTGTAAGACAAAGAAATTAAAACATTATTTACCACCATCCGGTGGCTTCGGTGTGACCTTCTTCTTCCCCTTCTTGTCCGGATTGTCACCTCCTTCCGGAATCATCTTGTTAATAATTCAGTGACAATAAAGGGTACCACAACTTATTCTAAAAGGTGATAGCAAGGGGAATGGTACACTTAATTTCTACAGTAATCTCCTTCACAACTTTATGATTTTATAATTTTTTGGTAACAATGAAAAATTCGGTAGGAGTCGAGTTGAGATATTATTTACATGAGCAGTAAAAATTATTGGTTGTTTGATTTCTTTGGTAGTGATATTTGCTTCAAGATCTAACAACCCTTCCCACACACGCAAGATATATTATTTATGGCCACAACGCTCGCAAACACAAAAGAAGATTTCTATCAAATAAGTTACGAACGAATCAAGTTCACAAGTACAACTCTGAAAGTATTCATGTAAGGAACTTGTCAGACTCACTTGTTTATCAAAATAACCCAGCAAAAAATATTTTTCTTTGAGAACAGTAACAACGAAATACTATTATACTCTTTGTTCGAAGAGAAAGCTACAATAAAAATTATGACTCATTTACGCATCAAATGAAACTAATAATAACGTTCTTCCCGAAGGACTAGGCGAAGGACAAGACCAACTTGTTGTAAAAAGTAAGAATAATGGTAATAAGAATAATCGGGAAAATAATACTATTAACAAGATATTACCATTAATAAAAGTCTTTTTCGGGGAACACAAGTGTTCTGCCTGCTGAGCAGGCAATGGTGTCGATACTGATGTTTGATGCTCCGTCTCGCAAAGACAATGAAGGTTGTCGCGACCGAAAATGTTGTTCTGAAAAATGGAAGTTGTTATAAAGTCGGTACTCTTCCGCTGTTGTTGCTTATGTAGATTGAGAGGAAATCGCATGAACGATTCCGAAGAACTGTTTGGCATCCTGTGCTCAAGAATAGTGTGTCCACTACCGTAAAGCTCCCGAAACTTAATGGTCTACGAAATAATGACTTTTTAATATTTTGTTACAATAAAGAAGTATGTTGCAATATTTGCTACGTAAAATTAATTAATCTTATGTAGAGAAGGATTTCTCATTCTTTTTCCTTCTTGATCGCCGCGCTCGTTGAGCACATTTAGAAATATTAATTGCTATTACGTAAATTTATGAATATTAAAGTTTCAATCTGAAGGACACGAATACATTAAAATTAACAAGTACAAAATAATGTTTGCAAGTAAGTAGCGTGGGTGGCTCGACGTGATTATAATAAATCTCATTAGCTTATTTTTTTACTCTAGTTTCCCCTTGGCTTATCAGCTACTCTAACTTATAGTGAGTTTAATCTAGAAGCACGAACTGAAGAAAAGTGTTGTTGCACACGAGTTAACGAATCGAATTGATTATTCTTGCTTCTTCCACGCGTCCCATGGATCCACTGATGCGCTAAACGTTTGCTCAGAAGCTCTCAACAACTTGCTCCATATAAATGCTCACCTCCTTTTCTCCCGTGATACACGTGCTGAGTGAGGTAATCTGAATGCCTGGCTGATGCATGCAAATGAAATTTCTTGCATGCGGTCGTATGTGCAATTTGATCAAATTATTTCTCCAGTACAGCCTCAAGTTTCTCTCTGACGGTTGAACTGTGATGACGAAGATGCAGACGGAGACAGGAGCTTTTTCACAATTTTTTTTCACCTGCAAAAAAAATGCAACGCACTTTGAACTTCTGTTTTTTGGGTACGCTAACATGAACGAAGTACAAAAATGTGCTTCGAGTTGTAAATAGAGCAATCAATGTCAAGAGTTTAGTCAGTCAACGACAACGAAGCACCTTGTTTTTTTGTTTCTGTCTGGCACTGTCACATCTGACGTTATTTTATGGATGTTTAAATACATGCAATTTATTGCCGCTAAAGTAATCCTGCTTTCTTTAATTGGAACACTTAAGAATATGAAATGAAAAATGTGACGAGATTTAATTTTTATCAAACACATGTATGTTGGGAGTACCTACCACTTGATTGAGATTGTGTTTGTTAAGTTACAATTTATTTTTGATTGTTGTAGTACCATCATGATAGACAAATGTTTATACGAGATAGCTATAATTATTATCGTCTGCCAGACCTGCCCACAAATTGGTGACAACAGCGTGTTCAATGACTGCATTTTTGTCTGCTCTGCATTATCTAGTATTGATGTAATTTTTGTAACAAGATCAGGGCCAATAAACCTTGCCAAATTAACATGTTTCTTGAGTGGAAGTGTACCATTTATTTTATTGTCTGGAAATTTTGGCGACAATAAAATTGACGTGCTTTGAAAATGCCTCAATCAAGATGGTTGAAAAAAATTGTGTCCGACTCATTCAAAAATCCGTTTATATGATGATGAAAATGTTTGCTAAACAGATGATGTCACATTATATGTGACCAGAAACGTTTCCCATTGTACAGTTTAACGTTTTAAGAAATACGAATTTACCACGCGGAAGTTTGAAAGTTCAGACACCCATGCATGCCTCATATTAAGTGCTTACATTTTTCAAAGTCGCAGTATAATTCATGCTTGTTGATCTTTTCCAGAAATCAACGGACAAAAATGGACAATAATACGCTTTACAAATTAAAGATGAAATTGTGATTTTAAAATAACTTTATGTATGTTCAATGTACACAACACATGCTGATAAATGGTGTCATCACTATCTTTGCGTGGTAGCAAATACCACATTGTGGGCGTTTTAAAAACCGTGAAGCAAAACAATTTCAAGCAACATCGCATCATTCACAATGATGTCCTTCAACTCAGGAAGCAGGAAGTTTTTTTAGTCGTAACAGGGCAGGGACATCACCAGCACGTGCCAAGAAGGCTAACATGTAGTATTAGTGGGAGCCCCACTGCTAATTAGTACTTACTTATGGAGCGACTATAATTTGCAAGCAAAATCTAGTCTTATTCCAGATGTCCTGATAACGCCTACGTTAATGTTACTAAATTAAATTATTTTTTACCTACCTTCTAATTTAAAGAGTGTGGAAATGATGCAGAAGGACTTTTGAAATTGCACACTAATGAATGGAATATCACAGCACACTCTTGAAATCTCAAAATTATCCGGAATCTGGTGCCCACACACATGCACACGACGTCCAGACAAGGTTACTCTAGGCCAACAGCTCAGCAGAGAAAGTAACCTTGGATGGTGTTGTTCACTCACTCACAATTTCACATTGCCCCGGTTCAATTATATTATACAGTTCTCTGGGACTGACTCACGCTTTTGCTGCTTGTCACTTGTCAGAGTTTTTGAGTGGTCAGCTCCATACAAACAAGGAATTGCAAATGTCAGTGAAGCTAAATTCAGTAGATAGTAAAGCGTACTACTGGCTTTGTTGCAACGTGCGCTTCAGCAACTCCAGTTCTGTCACTTTTCTCCGCTGATGTGCTTGTGCCAGATCGCAGCCAGAAGCAGATTGCTTATTTTGCTTCCTGCTCCAATCCAAATGAATGCCTTGCGTCCGTTAACCAGATAATGTTGTGCACCACCAAGTAACAAGGCAAAAAAAGAAAGTTGGAATATAGTGAAGAAGCAGAGTGAGATGCAGAAGGAATACTAATCACTCAAGAGGGCCAGACAGCGTCCTTTTATGTCAAGCTTGTGCAGTATATGTACCATTTGGATGAGCACACATCACATTTTATTATTGACATGATCATTCGTATGATCTTGGTGCACAGTGGTTTCTTCAATTTTACTAGGTTGCTGCAATTTCTCCTTTTTATTGCGTCCAACGTAATATGGATTCCAATAATGGCAAAAATTGTTGTTAAGCGAGAGAGATATGACCGATCCTCGAACAAATAATCTTGGAGAGAAGATAAGATCAATTGAAAAAATTTCGTGACCAGTGCCCAGCTGTGGGTGCGCTGGTACACAGAACGCTGTTCTTTTTTTTTCCTGGGTGTTGGTGTAATCAGTTTATTTTAGTCTACTTTTTGTAAATAACAGAAAGACTTTTTTACAGGTTTCTTGACCATGATATCCTATATATTTTCCCACATGCGTCTGTGCAATGTTAATATTATTTGTTGGCTGTGTCAACAAGTGTGGGCTAATAAAATCCTATTTTTTGCTGAATAGGTAAACCAACGAAGGTAGATGATGTACATTGCACAGAGTACATAGTAAAAACCAACGAAAGATAAGCACACAATTTTTTATAATGATGCAGCAGTCCATTTGCTGAAAAACATTGCAGCGTTGTGCAAAGGAAACAGTCAGAAACAATTCCGATGTTTTTTGTTCGATAAACATTTCGTTTTTTGAGACGTCAATTTACAAGCGTGTCAATGAATCTGGGGTATTATTAGACTAATTGCATATAGGCACATGAACTGAATAATATTCCCTCAAAGAGCTTATAATTGACATCACCGCTCTGGATGACAATTTGTCAGCAAAATTTATGCTTGTTACCAAAAACAAAATTCTACACAGATATTACAAAGGCAGCTTTGTTTACGCTAAGAAATTATATATTATATACAAGACTTCGATTTCGCTTTTGCTTCACGTTTGATAAAATGCTAGAATAGTTGTTAGCGTAATGAGTGTGGTTGTTCGGCGATTGATATCACTGCAATTTTACAGAGAACCTCGCGTGTATGTATATTGTTTCGGTGAATTGAGTAAAATGATAACATCGTCTGTTGCTGAAGATTACAAAACGTGGTCAGCTTAAACACTGAAAACATCCGATTACCATTTACTGGAACAAATTTGTCTAAAAAACCTTGCTTTCTTGAGGAAAAATTGATATTTTGCCTTCATTATTTTTTTGGTAGACACATACAAACAACCAGAACGGAATCAGAGCAAAACGCGTATAAAATAATATTATAATGTGGACTCATCAGTAATGCTTCATAAGCATTAAATGACACGACTCCTAACGAGTTTAAGCTGGATGTTGGTAGTTAGAAGGAGTGTACAAGACTTTAATTAATCGCAAAACGTAAACATGCCATATCTGATGTTGATGACGATGTGGATGATTCAATATGTAATAAAAGTGACAGGATGATGAAAAATATTAGTAAAATAACATTCATGGTGATGCGAAACACGTAAAAGTTTTGTTTGCCAGAGCTCCACATTGTCTCAATAAACCTACCGTTCTATTTCAATAATCATGTTCAAGTGGACACTAATTAAATTGTTTTTTTTCTAGTAAATTTGATCATTAAAACAACCACCGATATCGTTTGCTGACTTCATTGACGTGTGCAACAAATGATGTAAATAGTTTACCTTTTTAAAACACCTCCTAATCCTGAATCCCAAATTAATGAAAACTTGAGTTGTTATCAATGTGATTTGCGTTGTTACTTTCGAAAATCTCGGTTTGAGTTTATTTTATTAATTACTCACTTTACTCGGTGCTTATCACCAAATTAAACACAGAAGCAAGCGTGAAGTGAAGTGCAATGAGATAAAAAACGAAAATTATCAAGCTTGTCCAGTAGGTCAAAGGACAACAGCTTGTACTCATTAATAATCATTGAAATTGCATGCGCAAAAATATTGCTTGAGTTGCTCTTGCGTTAAGAATTCATTCAACTCGAGAATGAATGAATGAAAACTTTTTTTAAAAAATGCAGACAAAAATGGATAAAAGGTGGAATGTAATATTATGCCCTTCTGACTTTTTCAGACTGTGGATGGATGTAAATGATCCGTAAATTTCCGTTTCATGGATAAGCACTCGAATGAATCACAGACTCGACAAAAGACGCAGATGGTCTGGCAGTCTTGCTTGTTGGTCTGGTCAAGAAAGACAAACTACCTTAACTAGATTTATATTCATCAAAAAGAACATATTTTTGAGAAAGTTGGAAATGGTGTTTATCTTAATGCTTTCCTGTGACAATCATAAATATTAACCTAATCAACCAAAATGACTTTAGACCACAAATATGTAATAATAAAAATTGATTATTATTAAAAATCAAATGCCAGAATCCTTCCATGAATGGTTGTGCCACGGTCTGCTGGACTTGCGCAATAAATCAGTTCACATGGCTGCTTTTATATGCCTCTCACAGATGATTGTCTGACATTCTTTGGGTGACGCTATGGAGCATGCAAAAGCTGTTGTACAACGTAAAGTACTCGCTTCAACATGCTTATTGCCACATGATAAGAAAATGTCAAAGAGGCCTAATTACACGCGTTACAAGTGTGTTCTGTCTAACAAAGATTTTCATTTTTTTCATCCAGAGAAAAAATGAAGTCAAGAATAGAGTGTCAGTGAGGTCAAACCAAAAAGATATCCATAAAGAGTAATTGAATCATGGTGTACCTCTGTTTGCATATTCATGCCAATTTCAAAATGAATGACCACAATTGAAAAAGTTGTCATCAAAGACAGTACAAAAACAAGGCTTAAACGAGAATTATCAAACTACTCATTTCACAAGTGATTCCTGTTTGGATTAAATTGCAGCAGAAAAAAATTAAATCATTAAGGAGCACCGTATTGATAAATAGATTGGGAAAAAAGCTGATTATTATTTGAGTAATGAGTGCACGAGCTAGTAGGATGACAAGATTGCACATTTCTGCTACGCAGTTAAGACAGTCCAAAGTCAGCACAAAATAAGTTCAAAATAATTGTTCAAATTGTTGGTGAACTACAGAATCCTTTGTTAATAAAAATGAGTTTGTTTATCAGCTTCTGTTGCCTTTGTCCTTTCTTTAAAAAAGTATAAACAAAATGTCAACCAACTGACAACATGCTGTATTTATGCATCGAACTATTCCTCCTTTGTTTTGGGAAAATTTTGGGTCATACATGTGGATAGGCCTTGGTGATGCAACTTGTACCTAATAACCTCGAAGAAAAGCTGGAGTTGAAAACTGACACAGAAAATCAGGCAATTTTGTTGCTTACGTAAATTTGAGCTTCTTGGAACTTGCAACTATACAGTTTCAAAGGCAATAACAGATCAAGTTGACGCAAGCAAGCCACTTCAAAAGTGTGATATAAAAGAAAACAGAACTAATAATTCTTGTTAGTGAAGGGCCAATAAAAACTTGTTTTCTTCCATTTATTAGTTCATGTTTCAAAGGACCAATTTATTTTGCAGGTGTGTTGTTTCCACAACAGATGAGAACAATCCCGAATCATCTCATAATTCTGTCTTTTGTAATAGGTTTATGGAAAAGTTTCAGGAGACAGTGATAACAACGGCCTATTATTCTTGTCTTGTCTGCGAAACAAGTCAAGTTCAAGGTTTGCTCAATTTTTATTTCCTTTTCGGAATGTCTTCTTGAACATCTCTCAACAAAAAATATTTAAAAAAATTAAATGGAGGAATTGCATGATGCTTGCTTATATATAATGGGCAGCTATAAATCATACGAAACGTTATGTACACTGTAGTCCATTATACTCTCATCATGTTGCATGTTATCCCAAATGTTGTTTTTCCATGCTTACTTAAAAAATACTTTACAATAACATAAACATTCATGGTGCATTCGTCTTTGTCCTTATCCACGATTAAGTGGGTATAAGTACGTGTAGTCAAGAAGCTCCTCCAGATTTTTCAAGACTGATCCTCAGTGTAAACAAATGGCTCAGTTAACTTGAAATTGGACTTTTTTGAAGGATTCATTTGTTTTGCGAGGATATGAAATCCTCTTCAACACTTTGAAATTCATGCAAGATTTTGAGTGGCTCGACTGACAAGAAATAATAGAAGTGTCATCATCTGCAAACTTTCCCACACGACTAAGCACAACCAAATAAAATGGGAGCAATAAATCTCCCTAGTTTTCCCTTTTGTGTCCACTTCAAAAAAAATAAAACTTTCTGTGAAAATGGTTATTGCAAAAACTTGAGTTGCATCATGATCCTTTTTCTTAGTACAAATCCACAAAAAAGGACAGGGTGGAGATTCTCAATATTGAGCAGAAAAGAATCGTAATATTCTGAAGTAGGAAGTTTTCGTGAAGCCACTACATATAACCACGTGGATAGAATTTATAATTTAGATTCTTCTGTACTCCTTTACTCCTGACCACACAGGAGGAACGTTTTCTCAGGAGACTGGCTCAATCAAAAATGGGTTGAGGCTGTTACAGTGAGCATGTGGGACGGAGGGACGTGATCTTAAGAAATAACATTTTGTAAATCTTACAAGATGCATTTTAATAAGCAAATGTTAAGATTTCGCGCTGGGCGAAGTAGTGCGCCACCCTGCAATTCTTACTCACTTCTCCTCGCAAATGCAACGCAGATAATATGTGATGTGATAATGTGTGAACCAAAGAATCGTTAAATGAACTAGATCATTATTGTTTTTTTATATTAATATGCTTTTACATGTGTGGACCTTGATCAGGCAAAAATTAGATAAAATGTGAACGTTTTTTTACATCAAAATTCAGGTTCTCAAATAGCAGAATTTTTTAGCTTTTTAGGAAGCTTTAAAAAGCCTGCATGGCTGCATCATTAATTTTAATAGCCATTTCCGTTCAGATTTTCTGTTCCATATTCATTAAAAAGGGACTCCACTTTCATTACTGTAATATACTTGATGGTGATCATAATCATCATTGTAGTAACTGACACATTACCGCTCCCGACTCAAGTCAGCCTAGCAGAACTGACATGCGGGAATGACGTAGTTTGGTAGACACAAAGGAAGTACCATTAAATCACAATGCATACACTTTTTTTGTTGTAGGGTGCATGCTATTTTAGTCCAGTAAAAACTTGCGCTCCACTCCCCGCATCATCATTTATTTTCCATTTTCCCTACTTATGGCTACTTTCATTCCCGAGCGAAAAGCGGAGACAGATGGAAATAAATCAGGGGAGAAATGTAATCGATCAGGAGAAACGTGAGTGCGAAGAAAAAGTTAAGTCAGCGAAACCAGGGAAAGGAGAAACTTTTTTTTTTATTTTTAGCCACATTAAATTGAACGGCGACTAGTACAACCGAGCAGGTCTACACACCTTGACTAGGAAAAAAAATACAATATTCAAATGGAGTCGAGTAGATGACACTTTGATGATAAACTGGAAAAAATAACTTACGCCACACTGACTCTATTTTTCTGAGTAAATGGAGATCTTTGTCCAGAATAAGAAAAGATACAAAGTGCTGCATGAATGAACTTGTTCTTTGTATACGGATAAATTATTCATTTTTTGAGTGAAAACCCTTTATGCCAAAATGTAGCTACGTACATATAGTTTTGATGAATAATAAATGAGATTGTAAATTGGCACAGAGAATGAAGATAGACTTTCTGTCAGATGCCGGGATGGGACGGGACGGGACTACATACTACATTTCTCATTTACCACAATTGAGAAAGACTTTCCACAGACTATCATCATCTTTGTCGCACCTTTCAAGCGGAGTAACTGAACCATGCAAGGCTATGATACTAATACACATGGATGTTTTGATGAGAGAGAGAGAGAAGAGCTGTGGAGGAAAACCGCAAAGCACACATTATTGTGCTGAGCTGTGGCTTTTGAGGAATATGAAAATGGATGAAGGCAAGTTCTGACGTAAATCCTGTTTTGTATTCATTGGTTTTCCGAACTACGCAAATTCCATTTTAAATGTTCCATACTACAACAACCCACTTTAAAATATGGAGTTAAGATAAGTCATTTTCAGAATGCTGTGGATGCAATATAATGGAACATAAATTAGGGAAGCTTCGCTCACCTACATACATACATAATCTGCATAGAGGATAATCCTAGAGTAAGCTACAAATTTGGGTGTATTTTTTATTTACTTTCGGTTGTCAATCAGTTCGAGTCATTCATTAATTCTCCATTCTTTCTCTTGTCATCTTCGTCTTATCGCGTTTAAAAAGTATCCATAGAATATACAACATCCTTGTCTGTTTGCTTTTGCGAACAAACTTTACATTTTGTCACATTATATCAGGAACAAGGAAGTGCAGCGCTCCTTGTCGATCTTATCATGGGATAACATGCTACGTTGTGCAAAGAAACAAGGGGCAGACTGTTTTATTTACAGTTCACCGTTCGTCGAATAACAAACACGTTCCAAAAAATGTTGTTATCGAGTCGGGGAGGACCCACTTGGTTGGATCTGATGTGTTTGTGGTTTTGTGGAAATACATTTTGTACTACAGAAAATACACATATTTAGGCACACAAATTGCCAAGAAAACTGAATCATGTGAAGACTACACAAATCCACATGTTTCAAACACGAAAGATAAGCATGCACACATTACAAAATTACAACACGCACAACAAGGAAGCATGTCATGTTATGAGACAGTGAACTAATCTTTCTGTAACAGATGTAACAGAAACATGGTTCTCATCACCACCACGTTTTTGGATATTGGTTGGAACAAAGTACAAGTAAACAAGATTATTATATACCTCCGTATTTGAGATTTGCAGGCAAGGCCGTGGAAATGCAGACAAACCAATATAAGTCAGGTTTCGATTTTTTTAAAGCAGTGCTGCAGAAATATCATACTGTTTAATTAGTTTCGAGTTGGGAGTGTACGGGTAAGAAATGTAATTAATGCTACTTTTGATGCACGAATTTTTCGTTTGTTAATTCCTTGTTTTGGGTCTCATATCCTGATGAACCAGCTGCGCATAACTTTTACTTAGTTGGCTGGTGGCTATGATACTAAAGTGCCATCAACAAAATGAAAAGAATTTGAGTAGGCGTCGATATGCCAGATGAAAATCAGCGCTTCCAACAATATGCTAACATTATGTTTTGTCAATAATTTTGGAGCAACACAACATTGTGAAAATTGCACAAGGTCATCCGAGTCAATACACCGGACGCAAACAGGATCCAGCCTGCTGGGGAAGGGGAAAGTTTGAGATGCCTTTGAAGAAATCATGAAGGCAGGCAATTTTGCACAACAAAATAATATTTTCTCTATTGTGATAACTTTCAATAAAAAATACTCCTCTTCATCACTTTCCTTTCACCACGCTCGCTGGCTGACGAAATTATTATAACTTTGCCCATTGAAAAGGGGATACTATCTTTTTTGTAATCTTTTTGTAGGAATGCCTCATTGAACTCCAAACTTCGCGCGGCCCATCATTTATTATTACTGCAGCAATAACAATCTGCCTCCGCTATTGTTTGACTCTGATAATAATGACAAGTAGACATGTTAATGTTGTGATTTTTGTGATATTCTAATAATATGCCCAAAAAAAATTCAACCTTACCAAAGTCACTCGAGCATGCAAACGACCCACACACTCTGACAATCTCAATCAATATTATATAGCCCACTAAAATGAGAAGACAACGGAATAAACAGGGAAATTGTGATGTGCTCCAAAAAAAGTTTGATGTTTCCTGAATGTTATTTCTATCGTTAAGCATCATTGTGACGGAACGGAAGACAAGCTATGAATTCTGATTGCAGAAATGGCAATCACAA
>JAHZNF010001406.1:0-10021 GCA_027744215.1 Troglopedetes dispersus
ACGAAATGTTAAAATGCAGCCCATGCTTTGAATTTCAATAGACAATCGTTGATTCGCAAACTGAAAGTGTTTGTTGCATTTTGGACAGGGATTGTAATGAAGATGCATCCAACCAAACCCATTCTCGCGTATAGTAGACATTGTAGACAGTGGTCAAATATAAATCCTACTCTTTCACGAGACAAGAGATCCAATGCGCGGACTATTGTAGATGGTCTTAAATAAATTTAATGTTTCATTTAATTGCCAAGATGTAAAATCATTACAGGTACCGTAGCTCTGTAATTCTATTATTCTTTTCCAAATCAGCTTCTTAAATAAAGCGAAATTTGTTGGTTCTCACATCATTCCCCGCTGTTGAGTATGATAATGGTGACAGCATGAGTCACAAACAAATATACCCAAGAATGTGATTAAATTGGATCATAATCAAATCATTATCGCATCATTATATAATCACTGAGAGCACACAGTCTAAAAATTCAAGCCAGGCTAGGATCCATTTCTGTAGTTTCCACAAAATAAAACAACCAAGTAAATTGCTCCCTTAATTTCACTTTAATATGAGATTATCCAAAAAGTGTCTGACTGCGAGTAAATTACCATTCGTCTGATTACTTTCGAAGAGCCATCCTCACGCTCTGGCTTTCATCCAAATTGACCACATACATTCAGCTTATTTACTTCGAGCAAAGCACTTTCAACTTCACTTCTGTCAAATCTACTTTGTTAGGCAATAATCTCGTCAAAATTATCCAAAATTGTATTGTAAGTATTGTAAGTTGAATTGTAACGCTTCACCGCAACCAGCATGGGCTGCATTTTAACATTTCGTCCAGTCAGGACAGAGAAGAAAAACTGATATTTTAAGCATTCCTAACTATTCACGGTTCATTATTTCACAGCAAGAAGCAAACCAAACTTCAAAAGCTACAATAATATGTTGTAACCAGTACAAAAAGTGAAAATCGAAGTTCTATGGGGAACGCTAAATAAACCATAATGCAGTAATTGTAATGTGTATTACCAGCTACACTTGCTACACACCGTTTTTATGTGATTTTTTACTGTAGTAGCGTGCATCATTACCATCATCGCCACCCGAACAAAAAAATGACAATAATGTCTTGTAGATACTCTTCCAGAAAGATTACCCCATTCCTTCTTCTTCATCCAGCTTATTTGTTAAACCAGTGACCAAAAGGAGTGGCACTGTCGAAAAAAAGGTGGCATTTTCAAAGTAATAATACTTTTTCTAGGCAATTTTTTTACAATTTACAAAGGATACATAATTTAAAATAACGCTTAAATAATACATTTATCCTTTGTTTATTGTAAAAAAATATTCCCTATAAAAAATATAACACTTTGCAGATGCCACCTTNTTATTGTAAAAAAAATATTCCCTATAAAAAATATAACACTTTGCAGATGCCACCTTTTTTCCGACAGTGCCACTTCTATCGGTCACTCCTTTATTACAATGCACACACCAGCGGAGAAAAAAAAGTTACAAACCTCTCATTTTTCATCCTTCATTTTTACATACGAAGAAAAAAAAACGGGGATCATATTATGATATTAATAAAATACTGCTTTGTGCAAAGTTGAAAGGCAACGTATCAGTCATGTATGAAGCAAAATGAGCAGACGACGAACCATTATTATCTTGAAACTCACTTTGACGAACTATTGTAGAAACCTAGTGCATGTTTCATTTTCAAAATTACTTTCAGCATCATCACATCAGCAACGAGTTAACAACGTTGTCCAGAAAACCCAGGCATAAGCCATTATCTACACACAAGTCAAGGGGGAAAATAAAGGGTTTAGGTGTAACTTCACATGTTCATATAATAAACCAAAACAACCGGAATGGAATGCATTGACATGACACGTATTAGAATAATGGTTGAGACAGAAGGCGTCTCGCGTCGTCGTACAGAAAACTTTTTGAGGAAAAAGAAAGCCAGTCAACTCGAGCATCACTATTTGCGCTGGCTATAAACCACACCGTTGTTGTTATCCGTCCAACACAATGACGACATACCTTTGTTATCGTCCTTTTAAAGTTAGTAATTTTTCATGCTTAAAAAATCCAGTCCAAGTGGTAATAGGTAGATAATAATCATACACCACACCGTAGTTGCGATCTCGTCCAAGAACATGCGTGCGGTAAAACAGTGCTCACTCATTTTTCTCTTGTACTAATCTTTTTGACAAGCAATCACCATACACCAATGATGAAGCTCGCCCTCTCTGCTGGTTGTTAATTTCAATTGGATTTCATTTTGAAACCACAATAATTTTCAAAATAGGAATTTTAAAATTTTCGGTCCAGGATTTTTTTAAAATAACATTTTCTTGAGTCAGTATTTCTATTTGCCGAAATGGTGGCCAGTGGCATGCTGGTGATGATAACTTGGCCGTTATCAAACTTTCCAAGGTTTTAAGTTTCATACACGTAAACTTCTCTTAGAAACAAAAAAATCTCGAAAATTGAAAATAGTTCCCAGTTTAGCGTGGCAATAGTCTTTCGCTTCATTGCACCTTGCGTACATGGCAGAGCTTGGCATTCTCCATGACGTACTCACAAATGCATCAGTTCTTTCCTAGGAGCCCGGTGGGCATTTATGGACGCTTCTTTCTCGAGATAAAGCAGGCGGGCGAATATGTATGTGCCTGCATACCAAAATCATCATCACATACCAGTTCCAGCTCATCTTCGTTTACACTTTAAAAAAACGAGTGGTCCTGGCTATAAAATTCTCCTCTGGTCATCCACCACCATCGCCACATAAAAAAACTTTTTGTATAATATTAACCAGCATTAAGTGAGGCAGGCAACACAGAAGCAATAAAAATGTGTCCGCTGGCTCTCTTAAAAAGAGAACCACGAGCAAAAGGCACCTCATCCACATACTTTCCTCTCGATTAGTATACCGAAGCTGACCAGTCAGGTAAGATATATCACCGTACCACCACCAACCATCATAATCATCAGTGAAAAGTATATAATACTACTTATCGTTTTAGTTCCAAATTTACATACCTACCTATCTACTTTGCTTGGGCCAAGCTAATCTTCCTCGCTTTCTTTGGCTCACCAAATTACTCTTGCAGCAGCGCCAGCGGTAGTAGTACTACAACTACAACCAAATGTAATAATAACAATGCCAAGTAAACTCCATTTTGTCTCTTGCATGCATTCACCTGCAGCCTTTTACAGATTTAATAGAAACAGGCTTTTTCAGTTTGATGATGTTCAAGATGGCTTGAATGAATAAATAGATTTTCCGTACTTTAGTTACATGTATTCATTACGTTCTTTTCTGGCATTGCAGTAAGCACCGTGCCATACACCCTATAGACCAATAAATGACTTGAGGCCATTTTCTTCCTCATAGACGTACAAACAAATGTGTAAAATCTGTTCAACGGGCAACTGCAAGTGAAGCTCATCTTCGTTTTGTCTGCCAAGAACAAGATTTGTCAAAATGAAGAAGTGCTCTCAGGTGCACGCTGCTGCTCACTCCTAATCCGTTCGAAACACAGAGAACGTGTGGTAGTGGACGAAAGAAGGTAAGCTATATTATAGCTGTTGTGGTAATGCATTTCCGCGATAACTCTCCTGCGAATTCCTTAGCATCATTTGGATTTGGACGCAGAGCTGAAGGCGCCGCTGCATACTCATGGTATTACTACAAACACCAATGGCCAATTGACCATGTTGGCACGCACAAGGATGACCAACAGCGCACGATCAGTGCGATTATTATTGTGTGGTGCGTAAACTGTGAAAATATGATGACCGTTAAAAATACCTCACTCGCGCTTATAGAACACCGAACAACGCCACAATATTTTGCCAAGACAGACGTTGGCAGGAAAATTCACTTTCATACAGAAAAGCTCATGGTGTATAGCACATTCCTCTTTCTTCATAAATTCACCCGTTCAATCGTTTTCAAGAAAACAATGTGACGAGTTGCTGGCATCATAGGCTTCACCTCATAAAGGAANAACAATGTGACGAGTTGCTGGCATCATAGGCTTCACCTCATAAAGGAATTTGGAGTCGTGATGTGGGAAATTAACCAAAAACTTTCCTTGTGTTCGCGTGGTTTTATTGCATAAATATTTATCCATGTTTTTACTTACACTATTTTATGGGACACAACATAAAAATAATAAACTTGGATGGTCTTGAAGTAATTGAAAATCACCATTATGCAGTTAAGGTCACGACAAGTGCCAAACAAACCGGAACTTATTTGTACCTCTCTCATCATCTTATCATATTGAATCGTCCACACATTGTTGTATCCAAAAACTAATAAGTTCATTTGTTTATCATCATCTTCTACAAGTGCTGTAAATTAGCTTTCAAGAATACTATATGGCTTTTTGAACAACAAAAAACTAATTTCTTTTACAAGTCACCTTGAGAAGAATTCTGTGAATTGTTTTCTTGAAAATTTGTTTGAAAGACGTTCTTGATGATAATGGTGAAAGATAATGATAATCGTAATAATAATAATAAGGGAGGTCTGCTTTATGTTTCTGAAATATGGCTACAAGGCAGGGATACTCACTCAGGAACACGTAGTACAAAGGTATTTTCTATATATGCCTGTTGCTAAAAGTACAAGATCGCTAAGGGCATCTTAGCATGCGAGCATCAGCAGGATATTCTCTGCCTAAATAACGACACAAAAAAGCAAAATGGTGTAAGTAATGTTTTTGTGCCCTGATTCATCGAAACCATCGTCATTATGATCACTCCGACCACAGAAAGTCATCATCTTCCACCATCATCCATCCTTCATTTTTTTCTGGGTCCTTATAGGTACACGCTTTGTTTTTTTCACAGTATGTTATTATTTCAAGACGAATGTTTCATCCTGCATGTCAGCACAATAAAGGGTACGGTGTATACACCTCTGGTTACACTCTTACAATTATTCTTCAAAGAAGCTCTTCTCGCTGTCTTCATCCCTACTTTGTATTTTATTATTATTGCCTGGCACAAGGGGAGCTCAACATGTATGACGCTCCTACCATTTTTTCTGGGATTCCTTCATTGTACACACTTGATAGTTTTCCACAGAAAAAATTAGGACTGAGATTGCCTGAGAAGGGCTCATTTAGATTCAGCGAAGTTCTTTTTTATACAAGAATCTATAAGATTGCTGTGATGCTTCGAATGTCCATGAACTCTTAGCAATGCATGTTGGCTAGTGTACTCTGCAGAAGGATCCCTTACAACCCTCTTTCCAGACAATGCTCATCATCATTTTTTTTCCCTTTTCAGTCTTCCATCGTCATCATCTGTACACGATGATGACTGATCTTCAAGATGAATGTGTGGATTGGGAAGCCAGGTGCCACAGCTGGTTTCAAGAGAATGACGCGTTTAAAATATTTCAATTTGAGGGAGCAACTACGCATGGTATACTCCACACGGGCATACAATATTATATACTAATTTCTTCGGAAGGTGGCTGTAATAGAATAGAGCGCGGAGTGGGCATATGGGGAAATTCATCTATAACGTCTTTTTGTGAAGGATGGTAACAGTTGCATGGCCTACTCCCCATAAAGCATTCTTAAGTACTTCGTGTTGTGTGAAGACGGTGTGTAGGTATATCTGAGATAAAAGATGAGTCTCGCTCCCTTTATTATTGTTTACCAGGAAAAAATTGTACGAGAGGAGAGGGGAAGAAGGCGGATCACAGGCATTCTTTGGTGGAACCACATCAACCATCGCACCACCATCTTCCATCATGATCAACAGAAAGGAGCCACGTCCTTCAGAAAAATTTCTTCCAAATAATCCCAACCAGGGTGAACCAATAGATATATGTGCTCCTACAAACATGCGAACTTTTGTTTAAAAAATTCCTTTGGATTCCTCCTAAGTAAGATGTGTAAATGTTAGTATAAACGTTTCCGAGGGATCGGGTGAGTGATGAATGTAATTGCACTACTCACAAAAATTCCTCTGAATGTGTACCACTACTACCCATGTCATTATTATTACTAAGCGTGTATATAATGTGGATGGCATGACTGTAACAGAGGATAAGGTACGTAACCTTTCGATCTTTGCTTTAAGCAAATAAAGGTATTCATGTGGTTGTTGACGGGACGACCTGGTTGCTGAATCATGGCATTCTTTACGGAATGTTTGGTCAAAGTCGCATACACTTTTGTCGTCAAATAATATTTCACTTCCTTTCTTTTGTTTCAAAAGGTGGAAGAGGGTTCGTGTGAAGGATGATGTAAGAAAAAAAATTATTTTGTTATATGGACCAAACTAATAAGAAACAAAAAGTCGCAAAATATATTTCTTCCTTTATCCCACCAAAAAGGATGTGTACTTTTGAAAGAATTTCAGTGCATGGAAGATGATGAGTTGACTACTTCTTAAGATGGATCCTCTCATTTTCTACCTTCCCTCCCTTACATAACCCTCAACCCTTGCGTTGTTTATGTCGTTGCCTGCTGCTTCTCTACCCTAAAGGGTTTCCTTGGGTGCCCTGCCATCATTTTCTCGTTGGAATTAGGAAACCAAATGGAATGCCAGGTTTCCTCTTATTTCACCTATTCTTCTCTGTTTCTTTGTGCGCATCTATTTATCTTTTCTGATGCTTTGATTTGTAAGTTGCACCCGGCTATTTAGTCAAAGAGGGAAATATCTTACAAGTTGATGAACACAACTGGCATTAATTCTCAAACTTCTTAAAATTGTTTAAGCATTGCCGGTGGTGATGTCGGCGGCATGTTATTTAGGTGGCACTGCATCCTTCCTCCTTGATTCCAAAAAAAGTCGGTGATTTTGAAGAAAAGATTGTTTCAAAAGGAAATGGAAATTCTTCCGACACTCATTTAGAAACATTTACATGACTGCTGAAAATGGGGATGGGATATATAATATTTTACACACCGCTTGTGTGCGATTAGGCATGACTATCTTGTAACGTATTTCCTTTACAACGTGAGTGTGCCGCTGGAAAAGATTTACTTTTGGAGAGCGAAAAACACAGAGTTTTTGGTGAGAGGTGATGAACGGTATTACGTTATAGAAAAAATGAATGTACCCAATGATACTACTCTATTATGCGTTCCCCTTTTAAAAACTTGTGCGGTCCCCGGTTAGTTTGGGTAATCAAGAAGGATAATTTCCTCCTCTGGAATAAAACTTTCATTTCATCTCATTCAAATCCAAAAATGTACAACAGTAGTTTTCCTTACGTAAAAAATGTTTTTTTTCTGAAGCTCTTATCAGCACTTTTGTATGTGGGTGGTTCCATTCCAAAAAGAAATAATGCTAGCATATTTCACATGATTAGTCAGGCAGTTATTTTAATGTAAACATGTCAGAAAGAAGGCTTGGGATTTTTAAGCAAAAAAGTTAAACAATAATTCTACAGCCGTCTGGAATTCGAGTCACAAGAAATTTAAGCCGTCTCAATGCCATTTTTTTCAGGAAAGCACTATTCCTGTCTGCAAGCTTGTTTGATGAACTAAATTTCTAAGGACAGAAAAGATTTGCTTTGAGGTACTCACATTAAATGGTCCAGATGGATGTTGCTGCTGATGATTCAGATGGTTGTGGGATGACGACGAGCTTGATGATGATGACGATGTCGACTTCCCTTCCTTCGGAAAGTATTTGGACAACTTCTCATCCAAATCGACAAACACCCAGTCCGACCCTGCAATAGTATAAAAGTGACAAATTTGCATAAGTTAAATAAACTTGCAGATATTCTAAAATAGCAGATACTTGTTACTTTCGTCACTCGTCCCCAAACCTCTCACGAGTTAAAGCTTAAAGAACATCTTTCCCTTAAAATTAACCCTAAAATCAGCAGTGTAATCGAGAGAGAAAGAAAATTCTTTGAAACTGGCTTTCGATCATCTCGAAATATTCAGCTTAGCAATTTACTCATCTTCTGGCCACAGCGATGACGGAAGCATGACCTAAAATCCTGACATATCTGAGAAGAACCTCCGTCTCGAGACGCGTGTACACAGAACCATAGGGTAAAAAAATTCGTTGTTAGAGTAAGGAGAGATGCTATAAGAACTGACCACAGAAATTTTTTTCCTCTAAAAAAATACTCACCCGATCATCTATTATTACAGCATCATCATCACTGATAACTTGCTGGCGTCAGTGTACAAATAATCGGAGAGTTGTTTACTGTTGACGACGTCGTCGTCCGAACTTTCATACTTTCACCATCCCATTATTATTGTTATTATTACCACTTTCTGAGTATACATTCTGATTTTACATAAACTTGCCGTCATCCTCTCATCCTTATTATTTACTGAGCTCAATGGACCTGCGTGTTTAGTCTTACTTGGTCATCTCACTTCGTTCAGCAGAGATGTAAAAATTGAGGAAAAACACGAAAAAAAATTGTATATTCTGCAGTAAACCTACTTTGTTGACGGCTATCAATGTCTTCAAGGAACTGTTTCGACAAACAAGCACTATCTACTACCCGTATACGATCCAATCGACAAGGATAGTAATCAGCCATATTATTAAATATTATTACTTTTCCTGGCTTTTTGGTATTCACGTTTCTTCCAAAGAACCAGTCTCGCTCCTATTATTTTTATTATTTAAATATTTAAATAAAGTAAATAAAGCTCAAACATACACTTGGTTTATCATAGTAGTTGAATTTGTTTGCATAATATAATAGAATATACTACCCGTATACGATCCAATCGACAAGGATAGTAATCAGCCATATTATTAAATATTATTACTTTTCCTGGCTTTTTGGTATTCACGTTTCTTCCAAAGAACCAGTCTCGCTCCTTCACTCCTTCTCGAATATATTTTAATGCACACACACAATTTTTCGTCTTTATATTTTTTCAACAAAAATAAATACATACATTCATGCTCGATGATACCATGCACTATCAAATCAAATAAGACCTAGTCGTTCTTAATCATGCGCTTCATCGCCTTCATCATCAAGTTCTAGTAGACCAGGGCGTGCTTTGCGTTTCTTGAAAAAAATGTTTTGATGCCTACACAATGTGTCTTTATACTACACAGACATGAATGAATGAGTGAATGTTAAGGAGACACAAATGAGAAACGAAGGAAAGAACGAAATACAGTGCATTACACTTTTTGGACAGGTTTTCTTCAGAATCTTCGCATAAAACTTGACTGCTGGTTTGTGTAAGCAAGTCAATGGCGGTTAATATGTAGGAATTTGATGAGTTGTAAAAAATGTATTTGAGTGAAAGGAGAGAAAAATTGTTATTTGACACGAATGATTTTTGTTCTTGGTCAGGAGCCAATTACAACAATAGCTGCAGAAGAGGTAATAATGTGCCTAAAATATTTCGTAGACGATAGCAGCATACCATGTTCATTCTTCTGTTTTAAATATGGATAAGACATTGATGTATTATTTTTTAGACAGAAGCTCGTATAAAAAGATCAATTATTTTGGTTTGGATGTGTTCAGATCACGGAGCACGATGTTAATCTTTGATAGTACACACTCAGTTTTGGTGAACTGAAGATTATTAGAGAAATAATAAAAATACCTAAGTCATGTCTTGCTGATAACGAATTTTATGGTAGTATATTCTATTATATTATGCAAACAAATTCAACTACTATGATAAACCAAGTGTATGTTTGAGCTTCAGGGCAAGCTCTTCCATGTTTGTGGTTGATTCTCCTAATTTGAAACGAGTGAGATTAGAATATAATTGCCCAATATAACCATTAGCGCATTTTGGCTTTATCTACGTAAAAATAAATTAGCTTTAACCAAAGTCACATTTCACTCTTTACGAATACCACAAATGCATTTTAAAAGTTGGGTTCAACATTTTTTTTAAACTTGCCATAAATGCTTACCGGTAGTTTAGTATGCATAAAACCATCACTTGTAAATCTGAACAGTTCCCTATATAAAATTTCTTATACTTACCAGAAACAACCCATATTTTGCCCTATCATTAAACA
>JAHZNF010001408.1:0-13573 GCA_027744215.1 Troglopedetes dispersus
AGCTTGCTTGTGTGTCCAAAAAATATATTTTTAGAATGTGTACCAAAAGAAAACATGTTATCTGAGCTGTATAATCTTCTTAAATATTATATTTTTCCTTTTGTTTGTTCACAGATCTATGCTCAACTCCGTTGGGAATGGAGAGCGGAGAAATTCCTGACTCGGCGCTGTCAGCCAGCTCGTACTATGTCAAAAATGTAGGACCAGAGCAGGGCAGGTGAGTAACAAAAACAAACAAAACATTTTTCTCGTACATTCCATCCTGACACAGATATAGCCCACTGTGTCCATAATTGAAAAACATGTATGAAGGGCATATACTTCGTGTGCAATTATTCAAATGACATGGTTCATCATAAAAAATCTAATGGTCTTTTCTCAAAATCTTATCTTGCCAGGTATTTTTTCTGACCAATAAAAACTGTCACCAAGAAAGCTTGAGGTCAACATTTTTGACAAAATAAGTAGGCATCTAGTTTAATGGTGATTTGATAACCCTGTGATAAGACTGGTTATTTTCTGGTGCACATGGACATGTGGATATAGACACACCTAGTCCAAAAGAAAATATGGTAGCTCGATATGTGGTTATCATCATGTCAGGAAATGATTTTTGCGTGACATTCTGTCCTCCGAACCAACTCCCTCTTTCTTTTCAGAAGGAGCAGCGAAGGGGAAACAAGGAGTGGAGAGAAGTGTAAGTGTGGAAGCACAAAATAGGAAATTATTTTGTAGCAGAAAAGCGTCATAAAAAGGGAGGGAGATGGAGTTTATAAGTGTGTGCACAATTTTTTTTAACTTGGCTCCATCATTGCGAAAAAAGAAAAATAAGTTATACTACTTCCTCAAGTTAGGTATGGTGCACTGAAAATACACACATGAGTGTGTGTGTTTGTTGGAACATTATTATAGCTCCATAATTCTGTGAGGAAAAAGAAGGAACCCAGTATTTTCACAATCATAAATAATAACAGGAGGGACGTGTGTGTGCGCACACAAGAAAATGCACACACATATACACACACATTATGTTGAGCTATGTAGGTGAAAAAATTTTATGAGAGAGTCGTAAAGTTGAGAGAGAAGGGATGAATATTCCATAAAGTTCCCTTTCCTCAAGAAAATAACAACCTTTCCTCCTTCTCTAATCATTTATGGACACATTTTCTCTTCCATACTCATGTTCCATTATTTTTGAAGGTGGGCATGCTCACGTTTTTTTTTTAACTTTTTTTCTCTTAAAAAAACAGAGAGTAAACAAAAATAAAAAATGAAATGCACCAAACATAGCTGTGTTCACACCGGCATTGCGTTATACGTATACTTTTTTTTAAAAAAATATGTCTTATCATAATATCCTATTCATAATATTTTTAGAGCATAAAACTGAGCTAAAGTGAAAGCGCGCGGGAAGTGAACTGACTCTCGCTGTTCCTTTCTTCCTCAACGCACACGTTTCTTTTTACTTGTGTGTCTATATTTCGCTTTTTGAATGCTGCACCAGAAAGAAGAAAAACTTGTTTCTGCTTTGCTGGAAGTATCTACCCTCCTCAACAATGACACAAAAAATCCGATCACTTTTTCCTACTTCAGGGTTTTTTACTTCCTCTTTTAGTAGTTTTCAACAGTGAGAGAAATGCTCCGTCTCCAAAAAAAGATAACATATTTTTTGAGAAATTCTGATATCTTTTTCTGAAAAAAGTTACACAAACGTTGTGTGAAGATGTGAAATAGGAATGGTGCACACATAATATGGAGCAGATATGTATGTATGTGTGTATACAGATTACATGATTATCCCAGCCAGCAACTTCCCTTTGCGGCTTTTCCTCACTATCCCCATTCATGTAGCAAAAAAATAAATTTCTGAGGTGGTAAAAAGTAAGGGGACAATACACCATGTTAAAGAATGGATAAGCCATTTCCCAAGCTGGCCCTAAAAATGGGCCAGAAACATAATACGAATGGTAATTCCTCATGTTCACTCAACCAAGTAGAGGAGGAAGAGGATGGATACCGTGTAAAAACATTTTTTACAATCGCTTTTGAATCCAAAAATGCGTACAAAAATAGTTTTTGTTGGAGGTGAGATCTTTCTTCTAAAAAGTTCTTTACTATAATATGACTTTTTTTCCAAGAAAACCAGTATCAACTCGGGAGAAAGTATTCATTGCATTGTCATTTTTTTCTTGAAAAAAAATCTTGAAACGAAAAATATTTTCTCTTCAAGTTAAAAACGGGCAACCACACACACTTGACTATTGTGGAGGCAGGAAAAAATAACCTCTTTTCCTCTCAAATGGAAAACGGGAAGTGTTCGAAACTTTTTTTTCACGGACCACCAGTTTTCTCGTAAAGTACAATTTTTTTTTCAAAAGATGGAAACACATATTTTTTGTGTTGCATTTGCTCAGAGGAATCTGATAACATGAAATAGTGGGAGGTGGATATATGTACATACACATATTCTTTGGAGCAAGCCTAAATATTTTTGTGTTCAGTTTGTTGTTATTACTCCAAAGCTATTATTATTATTATTGTGCGAGCAAAAAAGAGGGGCCGTTAATGCCCGTCCCTATTTTTGTACGAACTAAAAAAAACGGTTTATATTTATAAGTATGTCTTTTTCTTCCCGCTGCTCCATGCAATGCATCACGCAAAACTTTTTGCCGTGCATAGGTATTATTCCATTAAAGTGTGGCTATAAAATTAGGGGCAGAGCAAGCAGGCTATAATGTTCGAAACACGAGATAAAAAAGTATTGTGGAGAAAAAGAGAAAATATATATAAACTCTAGTCCAGTTCTTGTTTGGACACAAGGAAAGGTGTGAAATAACCCTTAATGTAATTATATAGGTACACTCTCTTTTGAGTAGTGCATATACATATGTACATAATATATATTTACACATGTTAAGCTTACGTTTTACGATCTCTATAAAATGATAAGAACAAGATGGAAATTATTTTATTCTGCACACAGTGACAATACGAGAATTGGGTGTGTATATTTGTTAACTTTTTCGTGGTGTGTCCGCCAGAGTTTTGCGATAAAATAGTATTTTGCAAAGCTCATTTTATTTTTGAGGGAAAAGAAAATGAAATTGTTGATTTTTGGTGAAAGATTGAAAAAAAATTGTGAGTGCATTAGGTGAGTAGATGGATAAAGGTTAATGTGCTCAAAAACCAGCTCCACAAAATAATTTCGAGAAAAGTGATGTGAACAAAAGATCTGAAAATGAGATAAGGTGTTCCTCAAACACAGGCATTCACTTTGATTCCAATCATGGCATAAACAGTGAGAACAACATTCGCTTCATTTTGAGTAGAAATCTCCATTAATTTTTTTTCAAAATGCCATTTACAAGATCTGCACTAGTAAAGGTAAGTGTGTCCAAAATACTTTACAGGTTGCTCCAAAGCATACGCAACGTACTCATTCGTGATGAAAACAGTCACGCAGGAAGTAATCGCTTTTGTGTGCAAAAATGCCGGTGCTAAATGGCATTCTTAAATTACCCGCGCTTTCGAGCAAGTTTGTCTGCTTCATTAAAAATACTTAAAGTTATCGGTGCTCCGGGAAAGAAAACGGAATTAGTTTAAAGCAGCTCCAAGAGAGACTTAATTTCTGTTTCCTAAGTTCCCCGCAAAAAAGGTCCTTGAGGAGTGATTCTCAACGCACTTAACTTCCTCATCAAAAAATGGACACAGGAGACGGTCTTCAAATTCCAATGGTTCATTTTCTCCTTCTTCTCTTATAATTTTTGACCCAAGGTGCTCCAGAAAAAAATGAGGAGGATTAATTTGAAAAAAAATTCCATCACGACATTCCACACGCAAGGCTCATTTATATTTTTTGGAGCACTCAAGAAAAAAGCAGTAAAAAAATATTGTCTCCGACAAAGAAAAAAGTCCTAATCAGACTTGTGCAATGCGCACCAAACAAATTTTTTATTATAATAAAAACGGGAGAAAATTATAGGAGGCACGCACACACTAATATATATTTTTTTTCTGGGCTGGTGAACCGTCCTGTATCCATAATTGTGTGACATGGCTTTCAAAAAATAGTTATTACATGCTCGCTATTATTTCCAGCTTATGTGAACGTTTGATAAACAAAAAAGGAGCCGCAGCAGCAGAGTGAGTGAGTCAAAAAAGAAAAAAAAATAGTGCAGACACATGAACTGTGCATCACTCACAACCACTATTTTTTGAACACAATGGGGCATAGATGGTCAGCCAGTTGTGAAGTGGTGTGTGTGCACGATCTTATATTACATAGCTTACTATCTTGATGATCGTGAAGCAGTGACCCGATAAATGGAGAAGCTTGCACCACCACCGAAAAGCTAAGAGGACAAAAATAAAAGTGGTTGCTGGGGACGTGAAGTGGACACACTCTGCAACAAGACGACCATTATACATTCATATAGTCATTAGAAGAAAAAAATACCCAAGTCTCTAGTCTCTACTATGCTCTATCTCTATTCCGAAAAAGAGCTTCTTCCATCTACTAAGAAGACACAAGAGGAAAAAAGTAAAAATATCCCTTTTTATTAAATGTGAATGTCAAAAAAAAATTGAGGAACCAAAAAAGAGAGAAAAAAGGCTGTGTGCGTGTTTGAGGAGAAAAAAAGGAGGAGAGAATGAGTTTCATGTATCTCGACACGCAATATCCGATGGGCAACACCACTCTCTAAACAATAATGATATCTCATGTGTCCCACGTCGCTCACTTCCTTATATGAGCACACACACACACATTTTTTTGGACACACATACTCAAGCTTCCTTTTTGCTGCTTCTTCTTCGCCTTGTTGCTTTGCTTGTGAGAAAACTATATCAAGTTGGCTTTTGACGGAGAAAAAAATGGTGATGTGCACACAACGTTATTTTTTTTCTTGGAGGGAAAAAAGATGAATGAATGCGCTCTCCTTTCCAGAGTCTGGTCCATATATATTTTTGGAGCATTTTCTTTCTCTCTCAAGAAGAAAAAAAAGAAGCGAAGGAGAGAAAGAGAAAAAACGAGTATTATCTTCAGAGAAGACACGTTGGATAGAGAAAGACCGTGACATCACATTACATTTTGTGTCAAGAAAAAAAACCGGAGAGAGGAGAAAGCTCCACAAAAAATTGTATACGCGGGGACAGTATAAATAACGTAAGTAAGTAATAGAATTGTGTCTCTTTTTTCTTGGATGATGCGAGAGGAGGAGAAGACAACATTACACAAAGGTCTTTCGTGTGAGGATGTCTACAAAAAATTGAAGAAGTGATGTCTCCTTGTCTCCAGGAAAAAAACATTCGTGGAGCAATGTACAATGCTTGTGATTCTTTTAGGCTTTCTTTGGGAACGTGTCCTACCTAAACTCTCTGACTTTTTCCGGTTTTTGAAAATGAATGTTTTTAAAAGTGGCGCCGCAGTGGACTGTGGGGAATTATTTGGGAGAAGAAAAAAATTAGAAAAGAGGAAGGATGGAGCTACTTATTTACTTGGAAGTAAATGTGCGAAAAAATGTTGCTATATTTTGGTGAACATCACAGTCCAGTTTCACTCTCATTTCTGTCCCGCGGAAAATGGAGAAGGTTTGGTGGTGAGGAGTAAAAATGATGAAAAGGAGAAAAGGGAATGTGGTCATGCCATTTGGAACAGATAGTTTTTGATTAGGTCAAAAAGGAAAATCGGAAGTGAAGTGGGTAATATTACCTAAAAAGTTAATTAAGATATTTATGGAGCACATTATCATTTCAAATGATTTCGCTTTAGAATCATTCATTAGAAATGAGGGGAATGTGCTAACAAGAAGCTGCACTTGAGATTCTTTTGTTGAATTCTTCGATCAGAAAGATAGTGATGGCTATATATGCAGAAGAGATCTATGACAAGATTTGCACTAGCTATCCGTGATTTGCCTGTGAGGACGTCAAAGTTGATCAAATTTTTGTTTCCTGGAATTACCCAGTTTTCTGCATAGAAAAGTAGGGCTTTATCACTTATCATGATTGGATAAGATCGAAGCCATCATGTGATAAGAATAATTCAATACTGTTTCCCAATTTTCGAGAAAGAATTGAATTGAGGTAATTCCAATTTTATACTCCATCGATAAGGTCAGATAGATGCAATACACATGTTTCACTCAATTCTTGATGACTTGAAACGCACTTCCAAAAAACAGGAATCAAGTACATCATTAGCTTTAATAGTATTGGAAAGCGCACAAGTGCTGGTGATGCGGGTGCACGCACTCCACTTATTTTTTCCCCAAAAAATATATATTTTCCCTTTGTGAAAACCCCTTTTCATTTCTTTCCTCAAAAATACACATATTTATTCACACAGAACGTGAAATGTGTACAAAAAATAAGGGAAAGGATGGAGGGAGAGGAGAGGTGTGGTGTGGTATTTGATTCCATTTCGTTTTTCGGGAGACAGAAAATGTCTTGCTTAATTTTGCATAGTCACATTATTCCACTGACATGCACTTCACTTCACTCCGGAAAATTAAATGGAGTGGAGGTTACATCAAGTCTGTGTGCAAAGCAAAGTGAAGTGAACTCGTCGGAGAGATGAAAATGAAATGAAATTTTGGAGTGGTGGCAAAAAAAAAGATAAGTACTGGAAATGTTCAAAGGAAGGGATGCACACACCGTGATTCTGATGATGATGGATGCTGAGTACGATGAGATTTTTTTTTCTCTAATGACTTTTCATATATGGTGCAGTTCGCACGAAAATGCAAAAAAAATATTTATGTGCACACACACAGGTCTATACCTCCATAATTGTGTTTTACACTTTTATCACAATAATCATGCCTGAAAATTCTCAACTGGAGACAGATTCATCGTTTGTGGTTCACTTCCCTCGAAAGATAGTTCTCACTTTTTTATTCTCAATTGTGTTCATGGATAATGATAAACCTGAATTTGAAATCAACAAGATTACACTTGTGAAAATGTGGCTAAAGACTCATGTTATGTGAAATGGAAGAGGATCATTGAAACAAAATTGTGTGATGAAAAGATTTGAAGATCAATTTGTTTTGTGGTGCAAATGACACAACAGCTTATCACCTCCGGATTTTCATACATTCACACGTAAAAATGAAAGATCTGCAGTCATTTATGCACTAGTTTTCAATTTCTATTTTCTGAAAAGGAAGAATATAAATGTTTCATTTGATGTGTGCATAAAAGATAGCCACACCAAATCTCTAATGGTACATGTCTCACTCACTACCCTTGTGTGGCTGGTTTCTTTAATGCTCATAAAAAAGAATGAACCACACGCATACATACAACCTTTTTTCATGCTTTTTCCTCTTTATTTAACGCCTTTCTTCAAACGGAATGGCGAAGATGAAGGAAGCATAACGACAATGATATTAATATGGACAGTACATCAGGGAAAAATAAGAAGAGTCAGAAAGAAAAAAACAACGAAGATAAGCACAAACACAGGAAGAATTAAAATGAGCCTTTCTCGCTGAAATGGTGAGTGACAGGCTCCTTAGGAAAAGTTACACATGAAAACAGGTCTTATCCAAAAAGAAGAACATACATTTATGCACACACAAATAGCGCACCACACACACACACCGTGGTAATAACTTTGCCCGCTCTATTTCTCCCAGGATAGTTCTATTTTGTTTTTTGTTGTTTTTCTTCGACGAAGGAGTACCGAAACGGAATACATATTTAATGGTACTTATGGATGCGGCGCAGCACAACAAAAAAACTTGTTCAAAAAAAGAAGCTGAACCACGCTCTTATTCTTTTATTTTTTGGAGGTGATCAGTGTGTTCTTTCTTGGAATAATATTCAAAACAGGGAAAAAAGCAAGAAAGCACTTGTTACATGCCCAACGAGGTCTGGCTAATGGCATTTCTTGTTTGTGTTCAAAAGTATACGCAATGCTCCATAAATACTATCAAGTACCATGGTACATTTTTTTCTTCCGCCTCCATTTCACTCCCTCACTTTATTGATGTGAAAGCATGTAATGTCTGCTCTGTTGTGCTAAACTTTTTTATTTTCTCTATTCCTTCCGTCTTATTTCCTTTCATCTTTTTTTTTTTGTTGTTGTTGTTGTTCGTAATCTGAATTTTTTTTTGGTAATCTGAAATCTGATGATGATGTTGTTGTAGACTGTGTGCATTATTATTATTTGTATGAGCAGTATATTCTCCGAGAGACCTGACTCCCTATATATTTTTCCCAAAAACTAAAACCCCACTCCTCTTCAACCATGCATTCCACATCATTGATACGGTTAACAATAATGGAGAAAAAGAGGAGTGGATCAGAGCAAAAGAAAGATTTTTTTTGTGTTTCGTGGTTACTTTTTGATCATATTATATTTGATTCGGATACATACAAAGAGCTCAAAAAAAAAAAAAGAAAATGCTCCCCTAAAACAGTTTTTTTCTTCTTTTATCAGTATTGAGAGCTTTTGTGAGAGTAAAGTAAGTGAGTAAGAGTATTTTCACAAATCAGACACACAAAAAAAGGAAGAAAAAAACTCTACTTTATTATCATTTCGTCTCCCTTTCTCTCTTTTCTTCTATACTACAATAATATCTACGCACATACGCGCAATAAGTAGCTTTTTTCTTTTTCGATGAAAATCAAAAGCAATAATATACCTGAGAGAATCTCCCTTTGAGTGCTACAATTTTTTGAGAAAAGAATGATAAGTAAAAGAGAAGGTTATGGTGGAGTAAATAATAAAAAAGTGAGTTTAAAGCGAATAATAATTCCTTTCAATGCGACCTGTGTAGTATATAATGCTCCACAACAATCTTGTGTCAGAAGATGCATTCACTGAAAGATATCATGAATGAGTGTTATCATCATCATCATCAATGTGTGTGGCTTCACCTTATCCACTACTCCAATCAATTTGGTAGGCCCGCCATTATATAGGAACCACAATCCAAGATAGATAAGATTGAGGGGAGCTGGATCGAAACATTTTATGTGGTAAAGGTAAAAATGCTGGGGCAAAGTGCGACAATTTAATTTTTGCGTGAAGAAAAAATTGTAGGGCTAGGCGGACACATTTTTTGCAAAAAAAAGCACGAAGAAGAAAAAAAGGAGGTGACTGGAAACAAAAAAGTTTTCAAAATAGGATTAGTGTTATCCAAGATAAGAAAAAGTGTAGTGGGTGAGGTTATTTTATAATATGTGAGCCCTGTGGGCCGCCTCTTTTCCGCTCCTCTCTGACTTTTTCACTTGAAAAGAAATAGGAAGGAGCTGGATGCATGCACACTCACATATTTCTCAGTTAGGAAGTCTCTCCCGAGAGGAATCCCCCGCACACATTTCCCATTCATTTCTTCTCCCATCACAGCTCTTCCTTTAGTGTTACCTCCTGTTTTGTATCTTTTTCGAGTGTGTCTACACATATAAATGTTAAGCATAACATTATTTGGAACAATATGCATAATAATAATATTCGAAAGAATTTAGTTTTTTTCTAGTAATATACACACTGGCTCAAAACAACCTTTTTTGTGTCCATAATTCGGATGTGAAAGTGGAGGTGGTTTTATACTTCTCCAACCCACTGGTTTTCCTCCTTCGTTTGTGTGTGTGTGCAAGTTCTCTAAGCTGCTCCGGAGAGTGATGGATGGCTCATGCATGCTAATAAATTTTGACTTGAAAAATAAAACTCAATCTTTGTACACACACAAAATATTATTATTGTGGAGCAGCAAGTGGAGCAGCAGGGGAAAAATAAGATGAATATGCTCCTTATATCATAAATATTTACTCTGAACTTTATATGACATTCTTTTACACACACTCCCTCTATACATATTTTTTGTCTTATCCAGTTTCTCCCTTTTTTGCTCCAAACATTACTGTCACAAGTTTAGTTTCTTTTTTTTTGGAAGCAAGTGCTATTTTATACGTCTTGAATATTATATGTACATAGTAGTAATATATACATATATCCCAGACAGACTGGTTCCCATATTTTTCTTGTAGCACACACACTAATTTTCATTTTGTTTCTTGTGGCGCACAAGCTCCAGCTGTGATCGATTGACAACCTTATGTAAATGTGTTTTTTTTTTCAAGGAAAAAGTGTTTTCTGGAGAATGTTATACATCAAATAAAAAATAATTGTGTTGAACTCCACTGTGCTTATCTGAGAGCGTGTGTCTAAAATAGTCGGAAATTTTTTTCTCTCTGATTGATTAGGCTTCCCTGTGACACACAATTTTATGGAGGCAATTTAACCTCATCTCAAGCTTGTGTGAACAGATAAAAATTGAAAGTTTGCGCTTCTCTTATAAACTGGGTGATAAGCAGAGCATCCAATTATGCTCATTGTCACCTTCCAATTCGTGATCATTATGTGACCCTAAAAAGGGTTCCAGCATTTATGTAGCAACTCAGATAAATGACAAGTAAGTCAAGTGGGAATTATCCGTGACGACGACGAAGGCTTGAACTGCTGCGGATCAGAGAAACTCGAGAATTTTTTAGAGTTCGTGATTATTTCCAGGTTGACATCCAAGCTCAAGTGCGACTCAGTCAGATGAGTGGTGATGGTGGTGATGTGAGCGAGCCAAAGGAATTTTTTTTGTAAGTCTTGTCGAAAAGTGAAGCCATGAGGGAAATGCTTTCTGCTCTTTGCAAAATCCCTTTCCTTTTCTGGTTCTCTTTTTAAGTGGATTAAATATGTGTGTGCACACATCATCACCGTTCATTTCATCTTTGAGGAGAAATCCTTACATATTCCAGGCTGCTGGAATAGGTATATAAATATATTTTTTGTTGGTGGAGGAGGAGCTCCATGTGTGCTCCATAATGATTAGTTCAAACTAACGGAAAAATGATGGTAATAATACCTTGGGACATGCCGTGGGTGGAATTAAATAGGAAATAAATCACGGGAAGATTATAGAGACTTTTTGGCCTGCTCCACACACACACACACTTTGACTTATCTCAGGTCGAAATGTTGTCAACGATGTTCCACCAGTAAAAAAAAGTTAACTTGATTTGTGTGCGAAAAAGAGAAAGCTATTTGAGCTATTATTTCATATTACCATGTGATTTACATTTATGGACACAAGGCTCTGAGTTTTTGAGTAGTAAAAGCTTGAAATGAAAAATCCTTGCTGGCTTGAACTCAAAAAGGAAAATCATAGAAATGACTAGTTTTTGTTCTTGCATTAGCGAAATGAGAGAATATTATGTTATTAATCCATTTCAGAGAAACCGGAAGTGAAAAACGTTTCGAGACAGGGAGCACTAAATCACAAGCTATTACTAGCGAAAGGTTTCCGCTTGTTCCCATTCAATATACCTTCCCTTCTCTGCTCCGCACAATTTTTTTTGTCCTTTGAGAGTTTCCAAAATGACCATTTGCTCTTTCTTAATTAAGTCGTATATTGTAATACCTTGTTTTGGAGTGGTGTGTCCATATATCATAGTTCTTCTCGGAACACAGAAAGGTCTGTGACCTTTCATCATGAAACCAAATACATAATAAACTTACGTACGATACAATATTGCATGTGAAATGTTTGGACTGCAAATTCTTTCGAATCTGTGATGCTTATCGACAAAATTCGAAACTGGAAGAATCCCTCGTTGTCGTTAAAGGCATTCATCATTGATGCGCAAATGGATAACTTTTTGCATCCACCACCGGAAAACGTGGTCACAGTATATAATCTTTTAGATGATAAGCTCCACTTATTATCATTTAGGGAATCATTTTAATAAGACTGTAGCAAATTAGAGCGTATCAAATTCGGGGAAGCCATTTTAATTGTTCTCCAAAACGGGGTAAAAAGCAATTCGAGGAACAAAATTTTAAAAAAAGATATTTTTGTTTTGGGAAATTGTTGGGGAAGGTGTAATGTCTCGCTCTGATTGCCAAATAAGTTATGATTATTTGCTCCACATGAGCTAATCTAACATGATCCATATTTCCTGTGTTCCGCCACCTCCGACCACCACTCCAGAAAAACTAGCAGTCCGTACCTTTTGAGAGTGGGTCTTCTTCAACAAAGAACTAGATTGCATTCCTGCTGTGACTTGGCTCTTCTGGTATAATATAAGTAAAAAATGATTAGTAATGGTAGTGTGCTCCAAAAATTATTGTACAACTTTATTCTCTCTCTCTCTCTCTTTGCGACAACTCTCTCCTAAAAATATAACTGTCCTGGTGTGAAAAAAACTGGAGGAAAACTGTAGAGACAAGCACCACTGTACCGCTTGTGCATAGTATAGCCTGCCAGAAGAACACATTATGCAAAGCAGAGAAACGTGGACGCACAAGGTAGAATAACTATATATATTTTTTGTGTCAAGTGTGACAACCTCGCTTCCCTCAATTCATCTCTCAGATGACTAAGCAAAAACATAGAAGTTTTGTTCCGGAACAAGAAGAATTGCAGTGATTCATTTTGTTCCAGAAAAATATATAGTGCGAACTCACGAACAACAACTCAGATGGTACACATTAGTAAAAAGAAGTATTCCAGCTCAAAAAAAAATTATGCACACAATATAATACATACATAATTTTTTGTTTCTAAAAAACTAACTTACAACTTAAGTTTATGCATACATTTTTATGTAGTCATGTCTGGACACACTTTATCACATCTCTCACTCTTTCTCTTTTTTTCTTGGAGCGAAACAAAAAAATATATATTGTGGAGCGAAGTTGAAAAAAGAGTTTCACCTTTCCCTTTTCATTTCATTCTCACATTCATCCAGTGAGACACGCACTGCCACCGGCACGTCACAACTCACAACCAAAAAAAACTTTTAATAATAACACTCACGTCTCACTTTACCAGAAAAAAATGGAAAAGGTACGAACGTGTGTGTGCTCCAAAAAAAAGTGGGAATTGCTACAAAAAAATAGGAAGAGAAAAAAATTAGCGTGGAATACATAAAGTAGCAATATTATATTTTTGGAGCATACTTATATGAACATTGTACATACTACCACTCATATTTTGATAGACATCTGGTATTAGTAAATTCTCGGAGAAGGTTGTCACTTCATTTCCTTCTTTTATGTGGACATGTGTGTAGTGTGTGGACGAAAGATGAATGGGAAGTGTGACGGGACCAGAGTCTGCATTCTGATTAGTCTCACACAAAAAAACGTGTTAATGGCTTCAAAAGGAATGATTCCTGAAGTGTTTTTATGCAACACAATACTCCTAACATGTCTGTCATGACTAGGCTATTTTTTAGCACATTCTGTGTCCATAAAAACTGTGCCCTTTTATAACATGATTGCAAAATATGGTTACAAAAGTATGATAAGAATAATTTTACACAGGCTCAATTGTGTTGCGCACATTTATTTGCCCTATGCAATAGGCATATAGGTTTCTCCCCCGAGTTACCGGCCGTCCGAGCGTGGACACGATAACTCGGCAACGCGTTAAGATATTTGAAAAATTCTTTCGGTTATGGATACTAGATGTAAATGTCTAGGTTAAGTTCGTAAATGGGCTATGTAGGTCAAGAACTTCCGGGTCAAAGGTCACTCGACTTTTTCAAAATGGACTTTGATATGGCA
>JAHZNF010001409.1:0-14468 GCA_027744215.1 Troglopedetes dispersus
ATATGACATATGTATGTAACGACTTTTCCTCTATAACGGAAAAGGAGAAACTATATTGACTTTAATCCAACATTCAGCAATATTGACTATCCTTTTATATTAAAAATACGTATGCTAACTTGCGTGAGACTATCATAGTACTATACTACGGCGTACTTCCTGATTACATATGCAGAAACTGGATTCTTTGTATTCCAGGAAATACTTGTAATTACATTACGCAACCCGGACTTTTAAAAATAATTACTTTTCTTTTTCGACTTTTTCAAACAGTTAAGACATTACTTGCATACAACACTGAAGAAATTGGGACAGCTTTTCAACAGGTTAAAATATATTCATTTTTGATTAAAGCAATTCTCATGTTAACATGTATGTAAAAGCAAGGCCCTTCTGGATATTATCAAGAAACTTAATTATTTTTCAATTAAGTAAAATGTTTTCAAATGCAAATGGGCATTCAAGAACGTTCTGGAAACAGAAAGACTTATACCCTATAATCTGAAATATATAAATGAAATGAAGGTTGTATACACACTATACACACTTGCACAAGTTCATGCAATTAGACTTGCTCTTGTGCCTGTCAGTCAATCTTGCTTGATTCTTCTATGTACTTCATTTATTCAACGTTCATGGATCCTGTAAATCTGGAATACCGCTACACTATTTAACCAGCATAGAACTGAAAGTTATTAAATCCTTGAAGATAAAGCGTGGAGCATAAATATTGTTTTCTCTAGTACATAATGGTAAAGGTTATCTCATCAGGAATACGATATTGATAAGGTAAGAGTAGTGGCGCGATCAAGGCTGTGCGCTTATTCATAACGGTACATAGTAGTATTTATTGGTAGGAATGGTTTCTTGTGTCATGTGCGGTAGCTTGAATATCCTGATGATCATAATAATAATAATATAGAGGACCACGTCACTGTCACATGAATGAAGTGACACACGTACATGAGGAACTACACTTGCTACATTTTCTGACGTAATTTGATGTATATTGTTATCATTTCCTTTGACATTGAGATCTAGTGGATAGTTTTCTTTCTTCCTGTCTCGAATGGAATTTACATTTTCGAATTTTTCATGAAGACACATATTTTTAATAAGGAAAAAACAATTTGATTGATAAATAATATTTAACGCAATAATGCAAACAGCGCTGGACTTGTGTTGACCAAAGGCTATTTTCAGCATGCATACAGGAAAGCCTACTTAATTACTAACAATGTAGTTGTTCCACTAACTTTCTAATAAGAACCCGACATGTCAGGAAAAGCATCGACATTTATACGCATAATTTTCTTTCTTCCTGTCTCGAATGGAATTTACATTTTCGAATTTTTCATGAAGACACATATTTTTAATAAGGAAAAAACAATTTGATTGATAAATAATATTGAACGCAATAATGCAAACAGCGCTGGACTTGTGTTGACCACAGGCTATTTTCAACATGCATACTTAATTACCAACAATGTAGTTGTTCCACTAACTTTCTAATAAGAACCCGACATGTCAGGAAAAGCATCGACATTTATACGCATATATATGAACAGTAGAGCCTTGTTGCAGAGGGATTCCCACTAATAAGTCCGATACTAAATAATGGATAGGTGCTCCGCAACAAGTAAATTTATCGGGTACCACTTACTTCCTTTGAGCATCAACGAGAGGTTAAAATGAGCACCAGGTAGATGTTGCACTCCACTGGTTGGGGCAGGTGTCATGTGACAGGTACTTTCACCATGTCTCTCTATTCTCTACCAGCAATATGTGGAGAGGAAATTGGTTTTTGAGAAAGGCGATTTACATCTTTTCCAACCGGTAAATTTACTCTTTGACGAACCCGCATCTGTCCACATTATAGGTACGAGAATAATTATTTACAACGAAACCTAATTATCTGGAATCATACGAAAGTTATTGTACCTGTTCACCGTGCAATCTCCTCTTCAGTTGTGTTGCGTGGAAAATGCAGCAAGTTTTTAATTAAAAGAAATTCTCCTTTCACCTTACAAACATGAGGTAGAACCAATTTTTAGTAAAATCCCTACCTTCACAAACGACAAATCTCGTTCAGTAGGTTCCCTCACGGACCCGAAATGACGCTTCTTCCCACCGTTTGTGGAAGTGAAATTTTCATTTCATGATATAGGAGCATCAGGTATCTTTCAGTGCAGGTTTACAAATTCTTACTCAGGTTAGACTCTGCCGTCAAAAGTGTAGAAAATAGTTACGGGATGAGTTCTAGGTACATAGGTCTTTGGAAAGGGAAGGGAGCATAAATTACACTTTTGATAAGTGAGGACTTGTGCTTTCACAAACAGATTGACTTGTTATGGAGGGTAGCTCCAGTAAATCCGTTATTTAGTTCATCGAACGTAGCGAGTTGAATACGCTTTAGCTTCGTGAGTCCGGTATATGCGATATCTTTGAAGTGGAATTTTTTAATTCTGCTTTCACTCATACTTACTGATCACTGTGATCTGAATATATTTTGTTTTATTTTTATTTTTTACTTTTAATTAACGGAAGCTATGTAGACTTTTAAATTTTATTCACACTGAGCACGAGTGCAATTTTTTGTGTTTGTTGATATTCGAAGATAAATGCGACAGCTAACCTTGTTGGGTTTATTTTAAAAGAACTCCTTTGAGCTCCCCAAAAACCTCTTATGTACATGGACGTCTCTCCCTCTCTCTCTCGTCAATTCTTTCACGAGTATTTTTGTGCATAAATTACAAGGATGCAAGATAGTAACTGAAGCCATGAGTCTAGATAGATAGTGGAGGAGTGTGTAAAAGCAATGCAATTTTAGGAGAGGCAGCCGACAGCACAAAATAAATGATTTCGTTTAAACAAAGCATATCAGAAAGTGGAGCAGAAAGATATCATAACTTGAGACGAGGGGGTTTTCTTTCTTTTCGTTCCCAGCGGATGAGTACATTGAAGTCGATGAGTTTAGACGGATTGCTGGACCAAAAATAATACCACGAATGGCCTTACTCTTTGTAGCATGACTCTAGCTGCATGCGCATTTTGACAGTAAAAGTTGTGAGATGTTCCTACCTAATCCCAATTCTTACAGGCGGGGTGGATGTATCTTTAAGTTAATTTATGATTTAGACTCATATGAACTTTCATTTACATAGCGTATGAGAAAATCAACATAAGAAGCGCTATTAATTGCTAACTAAATAATTTGCTAAACATATACTTATTTGCTAGCATTTGCCGAACGCATACATAACTATCTATTCATTCTGACAAGACATTTTAAACTGATGGGCATGGACGGATTCAGTTCCAAAAGGGCTAGGAGTTGTCACAAAGGTGAATCTAGTGAACACAACCACGAACCTTATAAAACTGGAAAAATATTATGATTTAGCAAAAAAGAGTACGTCTTTATGAACTTTATGAAGTTAGAGGAGACTTTCCTAACACAGGTGGGGTTTACACTCACAAAAATTGGTATTTATAAGCCTCAGCTCATCTTTCCAGTTGTTCAACAGATTTATTGACGTTGTATCTTTAACGCAAAAATGAAAAGTGGAACGTAAGGCGAAGACTTGAATTCACACATCAAGATGATCATTCAGATAAGGAGACGAGTTTCTTTGAATTAAACACAAAAAGCATCTAGAATAAATGCTAAGCCATATTTCAGCTACATTCCTTTCAGCTATAATTTCATCGTTTCGTATTAAATGCTTTCAATAAGCACAAATGGAAAGTTCCTTTAGGGTCTGTTTGCTACAAAGGGAAACCAAAATATGTGTATTTTGTCTCTGAAGAAGAAAAAGGAGAGAGACAGGCACGTCAGCATCAACAACAGAAGCTTGGAATCTTCCCCAATTTCTGGCTACGTTCTCCCCATCTTAGACATTCCAGCCCAGCAATCCCCCATCAAGCTGTAGGCCACACACATATTACAAGGTTTAAGGTACTCATGCAATATGAAAAAAAATCTTTCTTATCTGTGAACATAGCCTACTATAAGAGTTACTGCACCACCACACAAGAACGCCCGACTACCCGAAATAACCAACGAGCGAGAAACCAAACCCAACTGACGATCGCTGCTTTATTTGCTACCAGTCCTGAATGTACATACCTCTGTTCATGCATGCCTGTCTCCTTCGTCTCGTCGACAAAAATAACCCACTACTCGCCAGCTCAACAGAAACACTTTTTGTTTACGGCCAGGTGAGCTTGAGAGAGTCACTCTATTTTATAATTTGTAAACAGTTCACTTCTCCGTTTCCTCCCTCTTGCTTTAGTTACCCGGTGAAAATTGCCTACAATTAAACTTGCTCCTTGAGAAGGAGAAAGCCGATAGCGTTGAAGAGAAAGAAACGCAAGGTTCCAGCGAGACATTCATCATATCCATATCTGTAACTTTAACTCCTACCGTGCATAATATCTTACTCATATTTCTTTTTGCACACACGACGCAGACTTCAGTCTGAATTTGTGTGCTCGCATGCACTCTCTACAACACAAGCTCCCTCTCTGTAATGTACTGATACGAGCGAGCAAACCGTGAAAGGATTTCTCATGTACGAAATGTATGTAATTACTTACTTACTTGCTATTGATCGGTGAGAGGGCATACCGACGGAGAGCATGTGGATAGGAGTCAGTGGAAGACTGGTTCATTCAACGCGTATACAAAAATGAAGCTGCACCATTTGAAAAGAAAACATAGAAGACGGGAGGTAAAGAAGGTAGAGTGAAAGTTGCGCCGTCGTCGTCGTCCCGTTTTCCCCAACTGGTCTCGTTCTCTGCTTACTCAAGTTCATTCAAAGATACACAGGCAAGCTCTATGGAGAGAGGGAAAGGGAGTAAAATGACACGAAATCTAAGGGAAAAGGGAAATAACCACATAAGCAAAACCTTAATAGGCAGTACGTGTGCTGTGTGAGCCTTCTCTCTTTCTCCCTCTTTCTCTCTATTTTAACTTTATTCCTTTTTTCATTTCTCCATTTTTCCCATGCACCTCGCCTCTCCTGACTTGATATTCATTTTAGGAATATCTCGTTGCTGAATGACGTGCCATGTTCCTCAAATATGTAGCTTCTTTCAGTTGGACTACAACTACAGCGAGCCTCTCTCATTTCATATACATTTTAGCAGAGCTGGAGGAAGTTGGTTCTTGCAAATTGACTTAAAGAAAACGAAACAAGCCCTTTTTCTTTTTCCTCTCTGAGTGTATGTTAGTTCCAGAAGAGAGTCGTGAGTGGAGTATATGAGCTGCACTCGTATACACACAGCAACAGAGCAGAGAGAGAGAGGAAGAGAGAAAGCGACCGATCAACATTGTTATAATAGTTTGTATATATGTAAACATGTATCAACTTGTAGTTGTTTTTTCGTAAAAAAACGTCTTCGTATAGCATAAGTAACATTAACCTGCTCTCATCGGTCACACATTATCCTTAAAGAGATACGTACACAATGCACACCACCCATCAGTTTCATCAAATTTGAAGTTTTCATTCAAGCTCTTTGTGTTACTTCAGAGTCCAAGTATGCCTCACATACATTTTCAGCATTTCCCATCGCAGGAAGAAAAAACGTAAAGAAGTTTGTGCTGTGGAATATAGTATTTTGCATGGAGCGCGTTGATAAATAGAAAATAAGAAAAATAATATGTTACCTCATTCTACAATACTAAAGTTACACCACCACAGAACCAAAACATGCAGAAAAAACTCTGAGCTAACTTAGTGTAAAACACACACACAAAAAAAGTGAAAAGCTTCAAACGAAGAAAAGTGTACTTTTTGCAGCCGGAGAAAGTTTAGTTTCACTTGGATATACCCAAGCATAATCATTACTTCCATGATAGTACACATCATCCAATTTTTTATTAAAACTCTATCTGACACACGAGAGTTTTGTTAGTGGTCGGCTCGAAGTGATGATGATGGTGAAAGCGTAACAAGAGATCAGAGGGACTACCACTGCTTATACTCGATCGTGTATATGTCTCACTTCGTCTACCCAGTGTAATTATTATTGTATGTAGAAAGTAGAGCTTGAGAAACAAGTAGGATAAGTTCTTCTTCGCTGTCAGTTATTTGATGTACGTGTGCTTGTACGGTGGTGGTGGTGACTTTGCTTTCTTTCTTCTCGTCTGAAAACCTCCAGGCGTCCAGGCAGTTGTTTTGGATGTTTTGTGTGTGTGTGCTGCAATGCAAGTTCCTGGTATTTATCCATATGCCGCTAACCTGTGTAGAATTACATTTTCCAATCTGGTATCCTATATCTAACCAACTAATAAAAACTTTTAAATGTGATACAAATCAGTGAAACAAATGTATCCATTTTCTAATTTTCATTGCTCGAACCTCACTGAGCAAAGCATTGCCTAACAATTGATGAACTGAATTAATTAATTAATTAATCATGAATAAATCACTGAAGCAAGCTATCGTGATATGATGTATCCTGTGCTCGTGATTGTGTTACATTAAAATTTTGTGGAAATGAAAGCCGCCCTCATATAATAACTTGTGACTTCTTCAGCAGAAAAGTTAAAAAGGTCAGTTCGGTTAAGTATAAATCACAACGGTCTTAGTGACTGCAGAATTTAACGAGGGTACTTTTGTTCACTGTAATCGAAGCTTAATTCTCTGCTAATGCTTGGAGGTTTAATTTTAGAAAGTGACGTGTTATATATTTCAAAAGCAATATGGTTATTTTATAGCTATTTATTGTGAATTTTTGCGGTAGCATAATAATGTATATTTTTAGCTAAAGATAAAAGATTGGAGCTAGTACAACTGGGTTACCGCCGACAAAATTAAATACGAAACAATTAAACAGGAGTAATGATGCATGCAGAACCAGCTGGAAAGCTAGAAAATATGCCAATCAATGGTTTCGTGTCCGTGGGATATTTGCAGATTTCACGGCTTAGTATCGTCCCGTATAAATTACTCAATGAAATGGAGAAGGGCAAAGTGTGAAACAAACCCATTTGAGTAAGAGAGGAGATAAGTATTTCTGGAATTGAATTACTTTTAAAAAATCCAAGTAAAACGAACAACAAGAAATGGATATGGAATCAGGTCCCATTCGATGCGACTCTTCACTGAGTGTTGTGAAGATTCAACCGGTTAACGAAGGTCAAAAAGGGAAGAGGTTGTTAGCAAGACACAAATTTAGTGATCCAGAGATAGAAAATCTGTACCAACTCCACTCGGCTAATCAAAAGAAAACTGAGTTGTTTAGATGTTTCCTCTACTGTATACTTTTCTACTCACTTGTTCACATCGTTGTATACGCAGCTTGGATAGGTAGATACCCAATTGTGTTTGGAAAGAGTGATGAACATGAAAGATATCGACAGCATCATCACTCAACTGAAAATCATGGATCTCATGGGGTGGCAACTACCACAGGTAAAGCAAAGCAATTTTCAAACTTGGATTGTAGACGTACGTTATAGTTTGGTTGTTAAATGCTGTTTTCCCACCTCAAATGCCAGCCATTTTAGTCTTTCAAAGCCCAAGAAAAATGTGCATATTTATTGCTTACATAACTAAGTCACATCTTCAATTCTCGTTCTGTCTCCACTACCACGGGAATATTTGATTTGATTTGAATCTTTATTGTCTAGTCCTTTTCAGTATAAATGCTTGATCCATTTCATACCGAGTGATGCATAAGGATTAAACTTTGCCCCTACTGATGCAATTAAAGTTATTTAAATTGACTGGTGAAAGTCTTTAACAATAGATTCCCAATTTGTAATATGTAGAATCCATTCAAAGCAAGGTGGTGCAAAAAAGGTTACATTTCACACGGCTAAATTGCCTCGAGCTTGTTTCATTTGGTATATACAATACTTTGAGTCAACCTCTCTGAAATATAATATTCTATTGCCAAATCGATCTTAAGATATTACAAATACTGGGTGTTTTTTCTTATCCGCCGATCATTCATGTTTTTTTTAAATCACGGATTATCTGATGGTACCCTATAATGCCATTACAGCAAACGCCGACGCAGAATTAGTTGTTCTTTCTTCCCATTAGAAACTTGTTTCAGAGAAATATCACCGTTTGAATTCATAGAGCAAAAATCATCTGGAAAACTTTTTTTAAATTTTAATTTTGGATGACCGTATCTCTGAACTGCTGCAATAAAAATGATTGCAAAAAATGATATACTCTCTTTGAGCCATATTTTTATTTGCTTTATAACATTAAGATACCAGATAATTCGTTGATTTAAAAACATGAATGATCTAAAATTTAGATAAGAAAGAGGTTAAGAAAAAAACCCTGTAACTTTGGTGGGCAAAATTTGCTGATATCCGGGTGGATTTTAAGCCCTCTGCAATTTCACTCACATTTCAAGGATTTTGTTTTTTAAACCAGTAAGCAGATTAAAACAGCATGCATTATGGTTATTCTTAGCTTCTCAATTAACCAAACCATCCGAAGTAATTATGCAAATGAAACTAGAGGCATTAATCGGATGGTTGATCTATTATGAAACTTTACCCTTCTACTTCCAATAAACCTATGCAGATATACTTGAACATATGTACATAAGCATCTCTTTCACTATTATGACATCCATTAAACTCATTTTCCGCTGCTTCGTGGAAATACAATTAGACTCTAGGAAAATAGGATCTAGACTGACAATATGACATCACTCAACCTAATTATTGAATATTGATAACAGAGTTTGATGTGGAAACTCCTGAAACGATGACGCTGAATACATACGCGTCCATGTTGGAAACATCTCACTCAAGGCTACAAAAGTCGGTATTTCATGTGGATGAGACATCAGACATACTTCAGTATTCCGTGGTAAAGAATCATGAAAACACAAATCAATATTCCACTCCCGGTAAAAAAGTAATGAGTTTGGAAGCCGACAGTCGGTTAACTGCAGCAGAGGAAATACTTCAGTCAGGGACACCTCCTTCGCGAATAATAATAATAAAAAACCGACCACCACTACCAGCACCACCGTCACTACACCGCTCTCCTCACGAGGTTGCAAATATCAAAAGCCAAAACAAGAAACTGAGTGGAAGTACAAGCACAGACAGCATTGCTTCCTCTACAAGCTCTAGTGAGGCTATCAAGAAAGGCAGCACAGTCCACCTTTCTCCATCTACCAAACAGGTGCCTCTGCCTTCATCCATTTCCTCCAAACCAAAAGACAGTATCCGTTACGTCCAGTCGAGGCAAGCAAATTATGACAAGGGTTACACCGAGAGTGACCAGCTTAATGAAATTGTCGATACCACTGATGATGGGAAGGAAGACCTGGACGAGGAAGAAAGTAAAATTGTCAAAACCGGGAAAAGGTCGAACTCGCCTCTTGACTTAACCCACCATAATCACCACGCACCTAAGCAATTTACCGACTGGGCATCTGTCTCGTCTTCTGAAAGAAGTAAAGGTATAAATTGGTTTCCTTTCCAATCTAGAGCCAATTACGATTTCCGAGGGAAACGCAGCATTGTTACAAGGGGCTTACACAGGTTCAACCATAATAGCAACAATAACGACAGCAACAACAAAACCCAGTTGAAAGACAATCTTCTGCAAAAGTTGGAGTCTTCGGGATCCGGTTTAACAAGTGCAACTGTCCGAGATGGTGAAAGTGGGGAAATCTGGAACACAGCTAACTTCAAAGCATCAGCTTTCACGGACACGGACAGTGAATTCAATAGTCACTCGGAGCTGACTTCAGGAAATCTCTACTTTGTTTGTGCTCTGTTTTGTCTCCTCATTGCGTGTGTATTCATTGTCAGCTTCATGCTGCTACCGTTTAAACGCTGTCCTAGAAATCATCATATTCCTGTTATCATTTGGTCTGCCACAATTTTATGCTCCGTGGGTTGCAGTGTCGAGTCCTCCGTTCATCCACGGTTGGCATTTGGCTGGATTCTGCTAGAGACGTTTCTTATTTGGATCACCCTACCACTGAGAATGAGAACGGCACTCTTTTATACGACAACATTGGCAACGGTTTATGTCATTGTCACATCCGTGAGGGAATGGAATCGACCATATCTTGGAAGACAGGTATAACGAGATAAACTTTGGATTTGCCCCGCAGTTTAGTAAATGAACCACACATTTTGTAACATAAAAGTATATGATCCCATGTTGGGTACACCTTTTTGATAAGTTGAAAGTAGTTGGACAATCCTTTGGCTTAAATGTGTAAATTACTGGCACACTTGGTTGTGCTTGTGCCTTGCATTTCCCAGGAGCAGGAAACCGTGCATTTTCCTCAGGAAAACAAGTTGCATTAAAGTGGTCATGTTATGAATNGCCTTGCATTTCCCAGGAGCAGGAAACCGTGCATTTTCCTCAGGAAAACAAGTTGCATTAAAGTGGTCATGTTATGAATGAATGCTGTGATAATGCAATTCTCGCGAGTGTGATGGGCTTAGCTTTAGTGACTTCGGCTTGTCCTTGAAAAAAATTTTAACCTAAAAAATAAAATGAAAGGCACAATAATGTTTTTACTTGCTCATTCACTTTCGTTCGGTTCGCTCCATTTCACCGTTTCTTGCTACATTTTCTGAAAGCGAACAGAAAGGAATAACGTTTTTGCATGGGATTTTCCTTCTGTCTCGAAAGAATCCGTTCGGTTTTAAATTTTGAAAAAGTACACGGTTAGAAAGGGTGCCCAAATAGGCAATTTATTGAGCATGGGATATATATATAAAATCGTCCTTACATGATTTGCATTATTATTAATTTGTATGTTTGCAGATAGGAGCAGATATAATTTTGATTGTTATTACGAATATCCTGGGAATGCTGGAATTTTATTTATCTGATAAGAAGCAAAGGAGGGCTTTCATTGACACAAGACAATCTCTGGAGATGAAATTAGTAATTGAAGAGCAGGCCAAAGAACAGGTAAAATCTTATGCGCGAGTAGAATTGCGAATATAATCACCCAATTTGCTATTAAAAGTGTTTAACTTATCCCTTGTAAATTCATTTCTTAATTGTGTCTTGAGTTTTGTGCAAACGTTTGCAAGATGATTTGTGAACTCATTTGTGAACCTCTTTTTATTTGCGTAAACAGGAACGGCTTCTTCTTTCAGTTCTTCCCGAACACTTAGCATTAAAAATGCGTCAGGACCTCGGGGAAGCCGTTGACGGGCAATTCAAAAAAATATATATGAGTAGACACGAAAATGTCAGGTAAGTGTGTCATTTGTCACTTTCGTTAACTTTTTCCGTAAAATTGTCTCCTGAAGTAGAGAACGGATGCATCAAGCAGGAACACTATTACGTGAAATTTGAATACATTTCAATGTCATTCACTCACTTTTGACGTTTGAATTTATGTCTAGTATCCTGTATGCTGACATTGTTGGATTTACTGCAATTTCCAGTACCTACTCAGCTTCCGAGCTTGTCAAAATCCTGAATGAACTGTTTGCTACTTTTGACAAGTTGGCAGAAGTAAGAGTCACTTCTTTTTTAAAAGAGTATCAAGGATATTTCGTAAAAGTTAATATAAAAAGCAGGAGTCATTATAACATTCTTTCCTTTCCATTCATGCAGAAATATAATCAGATTCGCATAAAAATTTTGGGAGACTGCTACTATTGTATTTGTGGAGGTAAGCTACCGTTTTCATGATCCTTGCATATCATTATGCCAAAACTAAAAAATATCATGCTCCAGCAGGTTGAGGTTGAGTAAGCTTAATGTAGTGACTAAGCTTTCATTGCTTTCACTGACATGAATGAATAAGCTATATAAACAGATTAGAAAATTTATAGCCGAATGCCATGCTAAAAATGAAACCATATGGTACAATTAGCAACCTACAAACTGTGCCATTAGCTATAAACTTGAACCATTATAATTATTACATTATATGGTGCGTTAGCAGTACACACTGGGTATTTATAAAGTACAAAATCACCAATATGGGTGAATGAGAGAAAGATTTACAAGGCGGCGGATTATCTTCATACACAGAAAATGTTATAATGAGCAATAAACTTCTTTATGATGCATTATCTATTAATAGCTCCTGAGGAAAGAGAGAAACCAGGGTAGGTTTTCAAACATGTTACTTAAGACATATATGCAGGAACCCCACCGATATTGATTAACTTAGGATAAAAATATGTTTATCAGGTCAGCAGCCACACAATTTCTCGTAGAAACACGTATACCTTGCTGATATAGACATGACAAATGGCAAATCTTTTGCCTCTATGAGTCTGCGTTTCTTCTAAATTATAGAGTTACCTATATGCAAAGGATTTCCTTGCTGGGAAGGTTTTATTTGTTATATTGCCATTGACCATCGATTGCAATATTCTGGGAAATAAATTGACGAGAATCTTTCTATAAACAACAAATTAGCACAATTGGACTATAAATACGTTGTTTCGTCCAATACATATATGATTCTCCACAAGAGATCTCACAAACTTTCGTGTTCTAAATATATAAAATGTAAGATAATATGTGATACAGGTTATAATCGCATCAATTTCGTAAGTCTCGTAAGATATTTTGGTTAAACAAAACTTCATTTTTGGGACATAGGTATATGTACCTAAATTTTAGAACTTGATTAGCAGTGCTGATCATATGGATGCCCATCCCTGCCGCCATTTTTTGCCTAACTACATAATATATAATGTGTTCTACCATGAGATTTATGGAAGATAACTCATTAGTAAATATATTGACTGACACGTAAGCAAATTGAAATTTTTCAAAACCAGATTCGCCATGAGGCAGAGTTTTCTCCGAGTTTCACCTTTCCCCATATATTAGAAGTAAAGAACTTCAACCAACAAGACGACGAAAGCTGCTGCTGTGAGCAATATAATTTTTATATGCTGTTTTTTTTGTTACAGGCGAGTGCATATTTCAGAAGTCACATTGGGCTTCCTCAACGATGGCTTCGAGGTTGAGCCAGCACACGGAGAAAAGCGAGAGGAGATTCTGAGAATTGCTGGAATCAAAACTTACTTTATTGTTCGTCCGATAAAAGCGGTACGTGTTCTATTTCTACTTGTGTATTATAATTGTTACGTCTTACACAGATTGTTGCCTCCAACTAACTCAATGAGTAACATCATTGAATAACTGGAAAATTTCAAAAAAATGTTGAAAGCAAACGGAAAGCTGATTTTTTGATCCATTACTTTTGGTTGACAGTTCCGAGAGGGTAGTACAGGGGCGACGGAAAACGGTGACGTTCCACCGGACGACGTAATCATTACCAAAGACCTTCCTTCTGACTTGCACTCAACCTTTGCAGAAGATTCCAATGTAAGTATGTATGTATTAATGTTGCATGCGAGATAGAAGTCAAAGTTTTACACAACACAAGTTCCAAAAATGATGGAGCAAAATATAGGTATTTTCTGGTGATCGCGAATAGGAAAATCATATTATGTACTAGCACAGGTGTACGATGCCTTGCTGTGTGAGATATAATAATAATAATAACTCAAATTGCATGTCTGCCACGAAGTAGAAAAACACACCAAAAATCTAAAGGGAAAGAATGAGAAAGCAATCTTGTGAAAGTGTGACTGCTATGTGTTCCATCTTAATCTTTCCCAATTCCTTTTTCAAAGAAACACTTAACCGCTTCTTTTCTAAACTGTACTCTAGAGTGCTATTGAAGAATCTCATGTTCATGGGAAGCAGAACACTGAATTGGAAGCATACCGTTTGAGACTCAAGGTAATTTTCAAGCGATTTAATTAAATATTTTATAAAGTTAGCACCCATAACCTTACACCATCCTCACCCAGGTCATTACCATACCCCTCTCTCTCTCTCTCGTGCGCATAATGTACACAGTGTATGTATGTAAGTTATATCATTATTGTTGTTAGAGTTTAATTGAATAGATTTCAACCCATCTAAATCAATTAAGTAATGATAAATTATTTTTAAAATGACACCAAAGATTCGTAGTAACCTGGATAAGCATTTATAGCTTAACTGTGGAGGAGGTTTCATATGTGTATTCTGCTGTTTTGTTACTTAATTCCTATATCAGAAATCACTGTATTATGCGACCACATTTATGAATTGACATCCTGTAAACTCTTCGAAATATACATATAAATAAGCTAAAGCGTGAAGGCTAAATGAAGCTGAAAACTTACCAGAGAGAGAAAAAAAAAGTATGGGACAGGGTGGGCTTCGTTATTAACCCAATTTCCTAACACTACTTTCTTTCTTTCTGTTTCAAATCAAGGAGGAACTTTTATCACGGGATGGCTACAAGTTAGTACCAAAGTTTTCTACTTTTCTCATTCTCCCTGTTACCGTTACCTGTGTAGTGCTACACATTGCATGAAAGAATAATGTCTTGATATGAGCAAAACAAATAATTTTATAATTATGATTATTATAAACTCATTCGGAAAATATTATATGTGAACAATGGGCAATACTCGA
>JAHZNF010001410.1:0-10427 GCA_027744215.1 Troglopedetes dispersus
CAAATTTTTTTTCGAGCTGCACATCACATTATGCACAAGTACTGTTTTGAGTTTTTTAACGGTAGTAGAAGTAGTTGAATAGCCCCTATCAAATTTTGAACGGAAATTTTATGCAGAGCTACTTTACTTTCTATCTTCTACTAGGCCTGACACCAATTGTTTAAATTGGCTAATTTCTTCCATGAGCAAAAAATAAAATGGATGCAACCGATGCAGTCAATCTAATGATTTTGATGTTCTTCAATTATATTTTATACATGGTGGTTAGACCTCGTTAAAATTCAGCATTGTCGAACTTCCTTTGGTTTTCATTGTATAACAATACGAACTTAATTTGGCTTTCATTATTTAACAATAATATGGATTAATTTTTTACAAGGGTGCTGGATTCAATTGCTAGTAAATTATTGGCTTTTATTTATTACATATTATAAACTTTTCATAATACCTCCAAAAATCATTGTTGATACTATTAATGATACTGTCAGCAAACATGAGGCGTGCGCGCAATGTACACTTTGGTTCATTCTACTGGTTGCTGTTATATGATTGCAGAATTAATCGTTTACGATTAATTTTGTGTATGTACGAGAAACAAACTGTGCCCATTTCTTTTTTAAAATGTGTAATTTTTGTTATCAAAATTGCTGGGGAGGGTCTTGTGAGATCACGATTTGTTTATACTTTATAGATTATAATAATCTTGTTTAAAAAGGTCATATTTCGGGTTAGTATGCAGCACGCCACGTAGTGTAGAATTTACAGCTCCAGCTTACTTTTCATGCTAAATTGAGTCTAATCAACTTGTCAAGGGTGACGACAACCTAAACTTCTCCTTTTCAAATGGAACTTCTAGTTTTCTTCAATCCTAGATAACCATTAATTAAATGCTTCTTATATCAAGACTTGGCTTAAGTATACGTATGAGAAGGTTATTGTTCCGTGTAATTAAAAAAATATCGCGGTTGCGTTCTGTAAACGCCTCTGAAACGAACTTTTGATGTGACTGTTACAATCACATGCATGTATCTGTAGGTACGCTAAGACGGCTAAGACATTAAAGATAACAGAGACAGATCTTCAACATGCGTGAAATATTGTAAGTAATTTACAGGCACCTAAAGTTGTTTTTTTTTATTTCTAGAGATATATAGTGGACAAAACTTCGATACTAAAGTAATGTAATCGTACGTAAAAACAGTAAAAAGCATTCACACACAACCACAAATATACACACCAAAATCACCCAGTTTTACTTTATTATTATGAAGAAGTATAGAAAATATAGATGTTATTAGATACGAACTAATAATACAGATTAGTTTAAGAGTATTATATGAATTTATTACTTGACGAAATACAATGAAGTTTAATGTTTAAAAATGATAAAATAAACATAATAAAGTACAGTTAAACTTGATCAGAAAAAAAAATTTTTACTTATCAAAAGCATTTGACAGCCAAGATTCATGGAAAGGAAACATGTTGTTGAATTTGTTTTTCTCACAGTTTTCATATCAATCAGGTCATAAAAGATTATTAGTTTTTCTTAACCTTTGGCAATGGGTTGAGATATTTGAACTCCTCGATTATGATTTTTTTAATTGGGTCTGTATTTTACGAGGTGTCTGTGGCTCCTTAGCTTAATTACCGGAAAGATAAAGATGGGTTCTCAAAGCCGATCATTTGGATACAATATCAACTTTTTCTCTTCATGAAGCCTGTGATAAATCGACTTTGCATACTACTAAAACACTCATTTTATTTTGACGTTATTGCATAATTTGCATCATTGGCAGTGGCATTATTCCGAATCAAGGTTCTACGCAACTCTTGACTACACAATGGAATTATATAATAATGCTTATAAAACTGAGGAAACGTCACAAGTTTATAGCATTATGGATAAGAGATGGGAAATGATCTGATTGTGTTCACCTTCGTGAAACGAAAAGTGCAAGTGTGTTTCATAAGCTCATTTTTTCGACAGCAAATAAAGGAAAATGTAGACCAGAAAAAGCATCACGTGTGTGCGTTATGTAAATGCACCGACCAATATCTTATCTACACATGGACATTGAGGACCAAACAATACTATTCCGACATGCATTAATGAATGGGTAATATATTTCTCTTGATTATATGATTTAATATATAGTGTCTACTATACATTAACACATTAATGAGCCCACTACTCTGACAGTTGGTCAAACTGCAATTTAATTCAGGATGATTTCATATTTATTGATGCAGAGTTGTTTTAGTTGATACAGAGGTCATGTGAGTGGTACAGCCATTTAAGATTACCATAGTCAATGTATCATTGACATGTTTGTAAGTACATAAATGCATTAAGCCTGCAGCGAGGTCTTTTGATATAAAAATGTGAATTGAAACTTTGTGTACCATCACATAGTATTTTCATGCCAAGTGAAATTGTGGAACTCTTTTCCAGGAGCGCATAAACCACAAACAAATCACAAAACATTTAGTGTGCGACAAGCAAACAAGGTGGTTTTTTTCATTGTAGTTCCAATGCGAACTGAGCTTGCTTTTTTTTATCGAAACATTTACCTCATTTCTAGCAGTTTTATAGACACACTTTTTTGTGCTGATCCTTACATGCGTGTGTAAGAAAGTCAAGAAAGTGGGTGGTAGTTAGTAGTTTTTTACTTTTTTATTGTCAGGAACGAGACAAGAAGGGTATGGTGAAGTGTTCGTCTCCTTGTAATTTCCGTTACTTACGGAGTCCAATGGGTGCTGTTAAGTTGGTTCACATTGTAAGTTCCCTCCCTTCGCTGTCACAAGTTGTGACACTTTCTCTCTTTGTATAATATGTGTTTCGATACAAGTTTCCATTTTTTTTCTTATAATATAAGATCTTTGGAGCCGCAAGTCTCATACTCGTTGCTGCCTCTTATGTACCACTTTGGACGCTTGCTGTTTTCACAGGAACTGTGACAAGTTGTCTTGTTCTTTCGCTTCTTTATTTGACATTCTTCCTCCTGGCTGGTCAGAACGTTCTCCATACCAAGGCAAACAGAGTATTGGTATGTTGCACAAAACGTTGGATTCCGTATTTAAAAAATGACTTGCTACATGATCACTTGAAAATTTGAAATGGACACTAAATGCAATTTAATAAAAATTTTCTATTTTACATAGTCCTTTATTTTCCATGTATTGGCTGGGACAGCTCTTGTTGTGGCTGGAATAGAGCTGATAGGATGGTCAGAATATGTGAATCCAAAATGTACACATAACTGTGATCGGTTGTATACCGTCGGTGTTGCAAAGGTACAAAATATATCGTCATACCTATGCTCATAAGAAATAGTAGATAATAAATGGCGGTTGCTGGAATGTCATGAATGCTTTTATTCTTGAGTAGACATTAACTTTTATGAATGGAACACTTTACTTGATCGTCGGATTTCTCGGCATTAAAGATGACGACATGCTGGAATCCGACGCAGCCGACGAAGACATACCTTTACTGGGCTCCACTAATGAGATCTCAAGCATTCCCGGTGGAACAAAGCCGTATCAGAATCCATTCTGCTTCTATGATGGCTTCTATAGGCACAACAAAGTTCCCATAGATGACCCAAGGTCTCAATTTTATCATAATTACTACCGTCAACAGCAACAGCATCGACCTTATCCACAGTACAATTCTTATACTGCTGAATATTCCTTCAACAACTCCTGTGGCAGCTCTACCACATCCAACGGAGTTCACTTTGCTCCATCCGGAAGAAGAGCTCGGAGTTCGAGTACTGGCGGTAACGGAAATGCTGTGATAACGGCTCAATCAATGCCCCCAACTATCACAATGCCTTATTGTAATAACTCGCATACTGCGACTACGACTATTCCACACTTGACGAAAGAGTGAAACTTTAGTCTGATTTTTATTTTATTTTGTTACTTTGTAATAATGACCAAACTTACATACTTATATATATGAATGTACCTATGTACTTTTCCTGTAGCTCATAGAATAATGTCATGAAAGCGTAGGTCAGTATTGTTTCTACCCGATTCATTCGATGTATTATAAATATGAAAATCCGAATGTCATAGCTGCATAACGGCGGTATTTATATGACAAGAAATTTCTGCGGCGATGATGACGTGTCAAATAAGCCTATTCTTTGACTTTGACTTTGTTTTTTGTTGTTAATTATATGGTGCAGACTAATTAAGATGCAAATCTCTCATACCTTAACTACCCATCAAGTGCTTTCTCCAATGACCAAGAAGAAATTGTTACATAGTCGTATTAAGGGTTTATCCAATAAAAATATCAAAGAGTATAAAATATTTTTTTGTGATATTCATTTCCACTTATCAGTGCAATACAAAATGATGACAGATAAATCGACGAATGCTTGAACTGGATTACTTTATTTAATAAGCTAGATATTTCGAGTTCAAAGCCTAAAATTCGATTATTATAAAATATGCCCTAAGAAATCGGGATTTACATGGATATAATACAAACGATAATAAAAATGGAGAGTTTTTTGGGATGAGCCGGTATGAAGAAGGCAGAAGTGAGTAAGCTTATTTTTGTGTAAAAGTCGTGGAGAGGACATTACTTTTTAGTCCATACATGCCAACCCAAACTTTCTTCGTCTTCTCCTAAAAATACTCTTCCAAAAATAGCCAAATTCTGGAGGTTGCCCTTCTAAAAATACGGAGTGTCTTCTCAAAGTCAAGCCAACAACTTTTTCCCCCGGTAAAAGTTATTGCATGAATGTGAGTCGTATTTCATGTGGGCGAAAAATTTCCTTTATAGCTTGCCCACATGAGTGAGATGGCAACATGAATAAAAAGTGCTTCTTGGACGAGACATAAAAGAAGCCCGAGTAGAAGAGCCAAGTAGTTTAGATCCGGTCTACGGATCCACTGGAGAGAAAGTAAGCACGCATCAAGAATCTTTAAGGAGATGTCTCGGGAAAGGTGAAACATCGAAACGTCTCCCAAGCAATGTTGTTCAATTACATACACACATGAATTTTAAGCCTTGGTACTAATACGGATAAGCGAGAAGGCACATAATAATAATATGCTCTCATCAGTCTCATCCCATGGCAGATGTGCCCCTATAAAACTTTACGTTTCACCACGACCCATGCATCACTTTTTTTGGAAGTGCGTGTAATATGTGCACACATCTTTAACTCGTCGTAAGAGGAAAACCTCACCTTTTAGCTGAGAAAATATACGACTCCATCATCGGAAGTGGACTCACTTCGACGAAGGAAAGAAGAAAACTTTATTTTGTTGAACCGAAGAAACTGCTTCTTGAAGCATATTCGTACAAAAAGTCAACTTAAAAAATGGAATGAAATGGAAGAAGACACATCTCTCTGCTTTTGCTCCTTATACTCGTGAGGAAAGATCTTGTGAATTTTCCTCCTTTCCCCTTTTTCATCAACGTAAGAGCCTTTCACATGCACTGAAAATATCGTTCATATACTCAGCAGGTAATAGCTTGCCCTTGTCATGTTAAGTAGGCAAACTTCCATGTCAAAGTTAAGCAGACAGAGTGAGAGAGGAAGAGCAATTCCACAGTGTGTAGAACACGGGATATGTGTCTCTATCATGCGTGTGTTTTACCGCTATGATGCTGCTCCTACAAACCGCACCATCCATACGATCTTGTGTAGTAACCATGAACCTACCTCTTCTCCTCCTCAACAGCATCATCGTCACATCACAGAGTATTACTGAAGTGTGGTGTTGCAGACGTAGTAAAAAAGACCAATTTTTTCTCCCTGCTCCTGCATATCTGCTCTCCTCTCGTATGCAATAAATGTTCCATTCCCACCAACCCATCACACTCTAACGTAGTCACAAAAATACAATCCATTCCATCCGACCACCGTAAAAACGTACAACAAATATAATACCTCTGAACGGAACGTAGCAGTCGCCGTGATGAAGATAATGATGAGCCTTAAAGATATAAAACTTAACCATAATGCGTAGTACATACATAAATACATGGATGACCAAAGATCATGTACCACGGCTCGGGCTTCCGTGTATGTATTCAACAATATTATTACCTAGGTTGGTCTATGTAGTTTAAAAATAATATGATTGAAGAGGATGAAAAGGGGTAATAATAGTCGTCGTCGTCGTCGACTCCTCATATCACCATGAATTGCACACACAAGAGCACAGAGTGTAAGAAAAAAAAATTGAAAGTTGATTGAATTGAGCCACTCTAGTTTTTTAAACCCTGAATCCCCTTCTGTTTTTATCTTGCTCACAATAACAATATCAGTGAGTCGTGCCTGTCTGAGCGAGCGTATTCAATCAAATATAATACAGGTTTTTAAAAGACATCTTCTTAAGCTCCCTGCAGCAGCAGCAGCAGGTAGATAGATATACGCACACATTGATTGAGCTACGACGAAGAGAGATAAACACGTCAAGTGGACGAAAAGTGTTATTTGTGCGAAATATGTAGATGTAATATTCTTGTTATTATTATTAACATCATTATGGACGAGCAACAATAAAAATGAGGGTTGATCAGGTTGTTGCTGTCTGTTGCTTCCCCTGTGCTCTTCATGTTACTGTATTGCTCCTCTTCTGGTAAGACATCAATATTTTTGTGTTTAATTTTAATACACATAATTTAATATTTGTTAACAAGCCATGTTTTTTATCTTCACTTTATCAGACAAATACTTCAGCAGGCAGGCAGGGCTATTTTTTCGTAATACTTGTTTTGTTTGGTCGCATATAAGTTTGCATAAACTCAATCAACTTTTAGGCTTGGAGGACCATTTGTTACTGCCACGGTTGTATAATTAATTGTCACATTAACCTGGTGAGGCTACACAAGCTACCTGTGATACATGAAGGAGAGTGTGATTTGCAATTCTTAAAACGTACATCTTCTCAATCTGTGTAAAAGTTAGCACCGACAACCGAAAGTTAGCAAAGAACTTATATAGTATGGAGGGTTTTCATTGGAAGTACAGGCAACACGATTAAATTTAAGAGAAGCTCAACCTGAGCAATAATTTGATGTTTTAAGAAAATATAATTTGTGTAGATCTAGAAAAGTGAAAAAATCGCGGAAGTGTAAATAAGGTGCTACGTTGTTTGAACGGGAGTTATAATAAGTTACATTCGATGACAGACAAAGCACTACATGTAGATTTTGGTAGTCTAGTAGTTTGTACAGACATCTAGCAATATCCGGCAAGGAGTCTAGCTCCCGTAATTACCTTCTAATTGTGACCTATTATTTTCTTGTTGATGGGCAGGTAAAAAGGTATGCTAGTACTAATGCTTGTTTCACTGTGGTTTGTGGAAGGGAATTGAACTTTTCGTTGAGAAAAGTCTTGAGTACTCAAAAAGTACAATAATATTATATTATTTGTAGCTTTTGAGTGTGTTGATGCAAACATTTTTTTTCTTTCCCAAAGCCACGCAAAAATTTCCCACGCATATACACAATAATACAATGTACAAATGTATTCGCAGCAAACAGCATTGCACATTGCACACATCGAAACTTACACGAAGATGTTTCATAATGCTCATAAAATAATACAGCCCCTCTGCAAATTCTTTAATTTAAAACTTTTTGAAAATGCAACGTGAAATTTTGCGTAATAGCTGTAGAATGATTCATTAAACAAACTATTATTTTTAAAAAATTGCAAAATCCTCTGAAGATAAAACTTAAGAAATGGGGCTTATGCATGCATCTGACAAAATTGCAATAAGATAAAAAATGGAGGACATCGGGTCACATTCTGCGTCGCACATGATCCCAGTATTGACTCGTGTTATTTTTAAACAATGCAATTAACACTTGAAACCACTTAACACGAATTGCAAGAAATGGTTGCATAAGGATTTAGTTTAGATAAAAACAGATTATCTTTGATGCTTTCAGATTTTTGGAGCGTCACAATACTAACTAGTTTACAACGAAGCGTTAGCTTAGCAGACATGATAAAGCTCTACAAATTTTGAGGATGTCTCGGCCAGTTCCGATCAAGAGGGGTTTTTGAAGAGAACGTTGACGACTGTTTCAAACCTTTTTGACCATCATCTTGAAGTCGGCAGCTGGTTAAATTATGCAAATGCAATTCTCGACTTCTTACTGAGAATTTACTTTATCGATCACGTAACATCAGTGCAGCTAATCGTCGTGTCAGTCAGAGCCCGAGCGAGTAGCAAACTATTTTATTATCCAAGAAAGTGAAGAAAATTCTCCGATATGCCTCGCCTTTCCAAAACGAATTGGACTTAACGGCGATGCCAACGCGCTAACTGCCAACACCGTTAATATAAAAAGTTGGATTAACAAAAAATTCAATGATGGACGGAGGTAACATATACACAATTTGAGTTATTTTTAATAGTTTAATAAAAAGCCCAGTCATGTAAATCCTATAACGTTTCGCAAACACTATTGTCTTTGAAGGAAGTTTAACTCGGTCTGGGGTTGTGGACCCAGAAGCGTTTTTTCAACAATATGACGCCATGAAAGAGGACTATGAATCCCTCCGGAAACGTTACGCCGACCTGATCGCTTCGCACTCTGGAACCGTCCGCAACTTGGAGTTGGCTCAGGTTTGCACAAAATTAATAAAATTATTCGAATGCATTTTTTGGCTTTAAAGAGGAAATGTACAGTTTATTAATGCATTCGATTAACAAACCAAGAGGATGGAAATTTATCAAATGGCAGTTAATAAAATTATTTTAATATTACCACGAAATAATTTTTTTCTGACATATTTTTTACCCTTTGTAACAACATATACGTTTCATTGCTTCTGGTGATCTAGGAGGAGGTTAATCGCGTTAAAAAATTATATGAAGAGGCATTGCAAGAGACGAGCAACGCAATTCGGGAAAGAAATGGACTGAAGCAGCAATGCACAGCAGGTAGAATTGATAATTAGCCTATATAATGTGCATTACATTTTGCTGATTTGATAAGTGAATTAATTTTAGATGTTGAATAACGATTGATCAAATTGTATGTATATTCTTTTCTTTTCTATCATTTTCTCCAATCTTTCCCCTAGTTATTAATCGATTATTTAGAAAACGTTAGACTTACTTTTCCCTCTCTTGAGAAGTTCGGCACGTCGACTCAAATTGATGAACTAATTTTTTTTCTGACGATAATAGCAAATCTTTGAACGAGTATGATTTAACGTGATCTTGCAATAATTGCTACTTACTTTCCCAATTTTTCAAAAATGATAAAAAAAGGTCGTAGATTTTTTTATTATGCTGCCTTGTCCAATCCACAAGGAATCAATTGACAAAACTCATGAATGTCATGAAGCGCTTGCGCTATGATCATTGTGTGTTAGTTTTGATTCCACCGTTTAATTGCACTTTTATATCAATCACTAAAGCCATTCGGCAGTGGGATTCCGCCCTTCGAGAACGTAATGAATATAAGGAAGCACTGGCCAAAGTACAGCAGCAACATGAGGAAGCAATGAAAGAAATCAACCAGGCAATGGCAGTTCGGATAAAGTCGAATAAAGATATCAAGAGACTCACTGAGGTAGCGTGAATCAACGATAATTATCATAATATTCACACTTTTTTTAAATTACAGCTACAAAACTGCACACACTGACATAATAATGTGGATGAGCAGTATAAATATTTTTGACTCACTTTTAATTTTTTAAGGAACGCGATGGAGCTTTGCAAGAGTATTCGCTAATTATGAGCGAGAGGGACTCTGTACACCGTGAATTGGAAAAGTTGACTGATGATTTGGGCCAATCAAAGAAGGAAATAAAACGACTTGAGACACAGAACAAAGAATTTCTTGATAAGATTCAAGGTAAGATTAGGCAAATTCTTTGTTTATAAATATGCGAATTAGAATGGCTTGGGTGGAACTATTTTAATTCTTCACCGTCTGATCTTTTGCCACTTTCATTCTTTCTCTATTTTGTGGATTTCTATTCCATTCGGGTAAGATAAATTGAATCATCGTGTGGCATGCTTTTCCGCAGAATGACAATTAAATAGTAGAAGCTATAGAGCTTTCCTAGTACACACTAGTGAATTCCTCGAGCATGCAAGGAAATTTTGCTAAATATGCTGTGGATTATGAAGGTAAGAAACGAACTTTATTTAATAAATCTAATATATAGTTATTGCTTTTTTGCGGTAAGTGTAAAATGAATTTTTTTACAAATTGGAGCATATTAATTGCTTTTTGTAGCGCTTAGTGAATCTGAAGATATTCGGAAACAAAAGAATTTAGCTTCCAAGCAGCTCAAGGAACTAAGAGATAAGATGGAAATCGAAAAGGAAAATCACATGCGCTTTCAGTACCTCTCCAACTCTAGTTTTTCTGAATCACGGGACTCTGCTATCGACTCCGATATTGCGGGACACTACAG
>JAHZNF010001411.1:0-11259 GCA_027744215.1 Troglopedetes dispersus
TCACGTTGTACATGGAATACTCCATGTAGCAGTAAGTAAGGCTGAATTCACGTGGCCACTTTACATACCTATCTTGGTAATGGGTGAGCCAGCCTCCGTGATTCATTTTGTCCAATAACTGAACAGCCGTAGTTTCCGGAAGGACGGAACGAACTCCCTCAAAGATTTCTCCGTAACCGAGGCCTTCCATGAGAGTTTCAAAGAATTTGAGCGCTTCCGACATGACAGTAGCATTTAGGGGTTTGGATGGAATCGGGCTTGGCGTGGTGTAAGGATTGATGGTTTCACTACTCCCGTCATCATTATCAGCGTCCTTCAGAGTCTGATCTTCGTCATTATCATCATCCTTGTCACTTGTTTCTGGAGCTTCTGTCTCATCTTCCCCGTCGTCTAAGCTTGGCCGAGTTAAAGAGGTTGGGGAAACTTTGTTGCTATTGATAGATTCTCCGGATGACGGATCCTGATCTTCCTCATCCTCGTCTTCGCAAACATTGTTTGGACACCGTTTGATCACGATTAAACGAGGTCGGCGACCGTTTCTTGCGGACTTCTTTGTTGTGGTTTCTTCCGGATGATAGTTGGCACAGCTGTAATTAAGTAATTTTAGGATAACAACGCAATGTTCAATTGATCAAATATTAGTTTTATCTTGTGAAATTTATTTTCACCGTTTTGGGACATGTCCCTGGCAGCAAAGCGGCTCGTGCAAGCTCACTCCTGCATAAATCCAATGTTCATCACACCACCGGTAGTAGCCACCTAACCATTTCGGGTCCGTAACTGCTGCATTACTGTCCTCTTCTGGTTCTCCATTGGTGGTGCTGGACACACTCGAAGGACTGTTCCCGTTCCTTTCTGCAGCCAAGTCTGACCTTGCCCCGTGAGAACTTGGCCCCACAAAGAACTTCCATTTTTTCTCTTCGTCGAGCTGCGCCAACGTTTGTCTGCTTGTCCCCTCAAAGTTGCGGGGTGCAGGGACTTTGTGTGACTCGTTGAATCGCTGACAAGCTAAGGTTCTTGTAGCAGCAAGAACCACTGTTTGTACCAAGGGAGTGTTCTCCTGATTTCCCGACATCGCTTGGATCAGTTGACGGCAGATTGTGGCACATGAGATTTTATCATCGGATGCGCTACAATTTGCCGCAACTGGTAAACCTGGAAGAAAGCAAAACGACAATTTGTGTAAATTCTTACATTAATTTTGGACGTACTAATTAGTTAATCATCTCACTACAACGGAGTGAATATATCCTAGAGTTCGAGAACTAAACAGGATTCAATTAGGATCTAATGGCACCTCGTTAGTTAGAGCTCATCTGTAGCGGCAATTTAAGTACAAAGATTAATCTTTCGCATGTTCCATCTAACAAATATTTCGTAAGTTTTTCCAGAAAGTTTTTACTGATATTGCAAACCAAAAATATATCCTGGCCAAGACCTTCCAAGGGTAAACGAACTTTCAAGGTTTTCATGAGTAATTTACCAACAATTTATCTGCTCCATCTGCTCCTAAAGATTATACGCACATANCTAATGGCACCTCGTTAGTTAGAGCTCATCTGTAGCGGCAATTTAAGTACAAAGATTAATCTTTCGCATGTTCCATCTAACAAATATTTCGTAAGTTTTTCCAGAAAGTTTTTACTGATATTGCAAACCAAAAATATATCCTGGCCAAGACCTTCCAAGGGTAAACGAACTTTCAAGGTTTTCATGAGTAATTTACCAACAATTTATCTGCTCCATCTGCTCCTAAAGATTATACGCACATAGACGAGACATATAATGTATTTTTTAAAGGAACCCTTTCTTGGGTTCACGTTTCAAAGAGTAAATAATATTGTGCACTGTTAGCTCTTCAGGAAGAAAAGATTACAATAAAGAAGGTAAAAAATGGTCTGTTATTCTTCCAGTTATCTAGATTATTTTATCAGTTACATACATAAAAGAGTGTATGTATCATCATACGAAAGAAACTTGGTAAAGGGGACGTCATTTTTTCCAGTGCTTCATATATCTATGTTGCCCCTTTTTTTATAAAAAAAAATGCTTAAGAAAGGGTCGACTTTAGGAAGGAACTACTTCTATTGTGAGGATTTTTTGAAACCCTCATTCCGCAGCTCCAATCATTGAAGTACCCTTCCTTGAATGCATCTGAATTAAACTTTTGGAGTTCAAAGAACTTTCAAGGATTTTAGGGTTGTATTTAAAAAGGAAGAAAATTTTAGCCTTGAAATTTCAATGCAGGGAACAAAAAGTACACATTGGCCCGGAAAATACGTGAACTCAAAGGGTACTCTTCCTAAACAACGCTACCTAAAATAGAAGCTTTATGTTGGTGACTTTTTATCCTAGCATTTTAGAGGTCTTTGAACCCACAATTTCCGAGAAATTCACACCTTCCAGAAAAATAAGTATGTATTTTTTAAAGCTTCAGTTGTTACCGGCAAGTACTGGCTTCGCGTCCGCTGAGAATGTTAGGGTGCCAGTCCCCAGCAGGAAGACGCCACATTGACATGTTGCACTGTCACTGACAATACCCCCTCCGTTACTGCTTACAGCGTTTGTACTACTTGGAGTGCTCCCTGCTCCATTTGCCACAGGCGAAATGAGAAGCATGAACAATGAAATGGCTGGAATTCCCATCTGGAACATTTTGTACGGAAGGGTCGAGTTTGACCCTTTTCTCCTCATCATGAAAGAAACCTGCGCAAATAAAAAATAACAAATGAGCAATACAGCGTCAGATTGCAAGAATGAAAATATTGTACTACAATTTTTATACCGTTGAGCTATTTTTCATTAAATGAGAGTTACGAACATGCCAAATTATTGTTATTTGCTCTCAAGGTATCCATTCCTTTTCAATTCAAACAACAAACCTAGAACAATGAAATGGAAACCATTTCCTACTAACATGGATTACTTTAATGTAATAATGAATTTTCCACAAGTTGCCAATAATAAGTGAGCTAAATAAGTAGTGTTAATGAAATCAAGAATTGTGAGGCGGAACCTGCACATATGTGCTGAAAGTCCTTTTACATTATTGTTATCGCATCTATATAGCTTGATTTAATTACTAAATAGCGACATAAGAGCAAGTGTTCTTTAAAAAGTGAGCAAAGAATCATAATAATGACTCTTTTGTACGTTGTCTGGCTGAGAGCTATGTGTGACATTGTTGAAATGCCGACAATGGAGATAGAAACCTTGTGTGGGAAAATCGAGTGAAAAAAAAGTAGAATACTTTCATATCTGGCACCACCGCACCCGCCATGCACCTACCCGCCATTGTTGTAAACACAATTAAAGAAAAGGTGATTACTGCATTACACTCTACTTATTCCACTAATCTACATAACTTTACCTGTGAACCTGCTACGCACATTATTATTGCAACCTGTCATGTAAAAAGTTCACTTTGTGAGATGACGATTACTTCATTTCACTATACATAATGATAATGACATTGATATTATGATTACGCTTTTTCCGCAACGCAGGATTTTCTTCTTTTTCACAAACCAGTAAGTAGCTAATATTATGAAGATGATAACAACAGTTTGCCATAAGCAAAGGATATCTCACTAGAGTGGCAAAGCAATTCAATCAATTATGGCATGCAAAACGTGAGAAAAAAATGATACAATTTTTGATACAATATTTGAATCCCTTTTTCTAGCAATGAACGTGTCTGTGCTACTCTTGCCTTGTGCAATTCAAGCCCTCGCCTCAGCAGAGTACATTCATTGAAAAGTTTTTTTCTTAGTGTGTCAGTGGTAAGAATAATATATTAGTAACAGTGCATTTCATTTCATTACGCTGCATTGTCTGCCTTTTCCGGTGAGTGAGCATCTTGTTAGCATGAAAATGACGGCATCAACATGACTTAACTACTTTGCTACAGCGCATAATGGTGCGATTCAGAAATGCTTCCTACATATTTTTTTCGCAACAACCGAACCCTTACACAAGTGCGTGCAAATGCCACTCCAATCCGTCCGACCGACCCTATTTCATATTTTTTTGGGGATGAGTTAATGTAATGTGCTAATACACCCGTAACGGGTAAAATTTCAAGTGCCTTCACGTACGCAAGCTTGTATTATGCTAATAAAATGAAACATGGTGAGCTATACAGTATCTCACAGGGAAATGTGAGAAGCTTGTACCAAAATTCATAAAAGCTGTAGTTAAAATGGATAACATATAACGTTAGCCCAACAAAAGTGGCCACATTCACTACAATAATTTAGTTTTAAGAACTACGAGTGAAGGTAAAAATGCGGAATGCCACAAAATCACAGAGAAAGTATGCACACATCAGCAGCATGGTTTTTTAAAATAAAAATTGTACTTTTTGGCAGAGGGAAATTAAGTGACCGGAGTGAGGAATAATTCTTCGTTTATAATGTGTTGTGTGTTTGTGTTACATGAATATGCGTTCTCATTGTCATTGCCAAGCTGATGTTCAGCCGAATGCGGAAACTCGCGAGACATACTTTCTAAAAATGGTTGTGTGAACACAGCAGAAAAGGTGGTGTGGTATGCAAATAGGCAATATGAGATGTGTGCGGTTTTATCACCACCATCATCATCCACCCACATTCACAAAGTGAGCTCACCAGAGGCTTCAAAATCTCAATGGAATGTCTGCGCCTAGGTTATGCACACTTTGTTGGGGAATGGAATGGCCATCATATTTATGAAGTATTTGGGAGGTGTTTGTCAAGGGTTGATTCGGAATTATTTGTTTGTATCGACTTGTTTCATTTAATAAATTGTATATGCTACTTAGACAGATAATAATATATAGCACCTAGATTAAATTCATGATCTATTGATTATAACATTGCTATTTGTCACAAAAATGACCAACAAAATTTACGTGGATGTAAAAGGTGATAAGTGGTGTAATAATTATAGGTCGGTGGTTCAATGACCTTTTGAGATAAATTGTTTTTGACTATGAATACGATGTAATAAATTGTGCAAACTTCTATTTTCAGCAATAATTATCATAAGAGTTTGACTACGAATGCGCCAACAATTTAAATAAAGTAGAAAGCACATGATCAACAAAATAACTTTTGCAAATAAATAAATTGTATATGCTACTTAGACAGATAATAATATATAGCACCTAGATTAAATTCATGATCTATTGATTATAACATTGCTATTTGTCACAAAAATGACCAACAAAAATTGCGTGGATGTAAAAGGTGATAAGTAGTGTAATAATTATAGGTCGGTGGTTCAACGACCTTTTGAGATAAATTGTTTTTGAACATGAATACGAGGTAATAAATTGTGCAAACTACTATTTTCAGCAATAATTATCATAAGAGTTTGACTACGAATGCGCCAACAATTTAAATAAAGTAGAAAGCACATGATCAACAAAATAACTTTTGCAAATAGATCAGAAACCATTTGAATTATAGAGCGACAATTGGTTCAGGGGTTTGACAAATTGCATCCCATCCTTATGTAAATGAAAGTAGGTATGTGCATATCGCTGCGCGAGATACTGATGCTACGCTGAGTGAACCTAATTCGAAAACACTGCTCCATTTTTTGGTGACGACAATGAGTGAAAAACAAGGATCTGGAACCCTTCGCTACCATTTTAGTGATTTGTTATCGACCCACTTGCGAGCGTGACTGATAATTTATTGTCGACTGTAAATGCAGCATTTATAAATTGCACGACTGTAGCTTAGTGAGTGCTCCTCCAATGTCACTCTACGTTTCAGTTAACTTATGAAAGGGTTCGGGAGAGAACCCAAAAACTGGGACAGTCAGATGGTGACTATACGGTCACACAAATATTTTTGCACTCTCATCAAAGCAATTTTTGAAGTCTCATGGTTGTCCGATAAAATTACAGGTCCACACACAGTACCCGTCATTGTTTTATTTTTCCGAGCTACTTACTCAATTCTATACTGCCTTTCAACTTCCACTCGAGCGTCTGTCACGCTTATTTTTTTCTTCATCCGACAGCGGTGATGATAATCCAAAAATAAAAATCAATCATGTCATAACGGGACATTTGATGGTGTCAACGAATGAGTGTTTTCGACACACAAATTACAGAAGATTTCGTGTTCTCTCATGTGAATGGGGTAATGCGCATTCCTGTCTGTGCTCGTTTCAAAAAGGCTTTCCTTGAATTTCATTTTGTAAATAAGGAAATGAAAAGACGCAGACGCTTGGAAGAAAGAACGAGCGCAGCTTGCTCCGTGCAAATTGTCTTAATTACGCATACCTGTGACCATTACGAAAGCTTTTGTGATATAATTTGTGATGTCCGTTTTGGTTAGTAAGCTTTCACAAGCAAGCGGAGAGAATTGAAAAAAAGAATAACTGTTGTCGTTGCCTGAAAAGATGGAATCACGAGTACTCAAATGAAAAATCCTACGACACATATGCAATTAATTATTGTGCCAATTCTCTTTCTTCTTCCAAAACTCGGCTGGGGCTGTTGAATTAGTTAAGACCTGAAAGCCAAAAGCTACCTCAGGGATTTTGTTCGGCACTAATAATCTGGATATTTTTCCGTTGTGTGAACAAACATCAATCAGCTTTTGAAGATTTACATCAGTATTTTTATTTTTGACTCTGCGCCAGTTCAGAAATTAATTATTTTAAAGGGAGATTGGATTGTTTTAATTGCGATTATTTATTTACTTAATAATTTATTTGTTTATTCGCATCACATCTTCAGATCGCAAAACATTTTCATAAGCTTCCTATCACTATATATCTTCAACAAGATTTTCTACTAATTACATGAAAATGTAAAAGTACCCAATTATGAAATGATTTTCAAAATCAAATGGCAAGAAAAAGTCGATCGAATTGGATATAGACTTTAGAAATCATAATACAAGAGATTGGGGTGCATGTAACTAATAAATTAAATCAGAGCGAGTTCTACCTTTGAAAATTATTGCTGCGCTTCAACTGATAAAAGTCCATAATCCATAAACTCAAGACGTAAGTGCGAAAAATATATGATGATCAACAGCAGTAAACACATCAATCAGCTAAACGTGTTTCAGCAGAAAACACGCAGTGAAATCCAATTATGAATCTGCGACCTGCCAACAAAAACTTATTCACTTCAGTAAAATAAAACCATTTTCAATGAGTCTGTAAATCTTCTCATATCTAATCCCTACTCATTTTATTTTTGTCGTGCTAAAAATCCTCCCTTCAGCATCTTTACCGTTCCGCTTCTATTTCAAAAACCAAAAGTAGCCAAAAGGACGTTTACAGACTTATATTAATATCAACATAATAATCATAAGAATGATGAATATGCACTTTTTTCATTCATGTGAAACCAAATTTTGCCAAAAGAGCAGGACAAGATGAAATCAAATTTTCACTGTTTTACCCTGTTGAATATTGTAAATTGAGCGTACCTGTGCCTTTCTATCAAATCTGCCAAATAAAATAGCTGAAGCTGGGACACGATATAAAGCCACGTTTAGACAGGTTTTTTTTCTCAATACGCTTGACACAATAAATAAGGCATAAATAACAGAGTGGTATGCAATTTGCTGTGTAATTATTTGTTAGCCGTTCTCCGCTTTCGATGACTTTATGCGTAAAAGTCCTCACCACTGCCTCTCAAAGTTTTGGTGGCAATATTCATGCTTTACATTTTGTCAGTTCGACAGGCTACTTGTGGAGCAATATTGAAAAGGTAATAAAGGCATTGGCAAAGCAAGGGACTAGGATGCTTCTGAGTTACCTTTAAGCCACAAATGGCCACTCTTTATACCTTTTGAAACACGCTTTCAATCCAAACACCTAATTGTAGCATACCAGTGCAACATCCTCCTCTTCTTGGCAAGATGAGTATGAGTTTATTTGAAAATAATGAAAAAAAAATCTGTTGAACGAGTCATTTATATGTGGCAGTAGAGTCATACTCATGCAATTCAACTCAACTTCAGGATCTCTTTGTGAAAGAGAAATGCAATTTTCAAACATTGAAGCATAGTTTATTTGTTCCTGAAGATGAATATGAAATTTAAAGCATTGCCTTTTTGCCTCGCAGATGAGGGACTTCTATGTTCATATGTATATTAAAAAGCTGCTTGCTTTTCCTTTAAACATTCACGTTCTTGTAACAAGGATCTCCCTTGTTATCCGCGTTCATACATACCTATGCACATCAGTTTGATGAACAGGTGAAATTTTGCGGTTGAGGCGAGAACACCCATGAATGTTTCTTTAAAACTTGGTTTAATTGGTCAGACATGCACAAAACTCGCTTAGAGTTTTACATATAAAAATTGCAATGCAAATCAACAGTAGTTCAATCTTCATTTTGCAGGAAACAAGACTGATCAGGCGTTTCCCTCTAAAATAAGGGATGAACATACATCATTGTTGCAAAACGGTGATGGTGAGTAGCAGTTTTGGTGTTTCGCTGCATCATCTGTAGTGCAAGTAATGGCACTAACATAACACACTGCTGCCCTGTTAAAATCCCTTTTAAAAGCATTTAAAGTAATCCGTTTAGCTATTTGTTGGTCGGTAGTTGATGGGCAAAGGCAACAGGAATTTCTTGTTCCCCCTAACTCAGACGTGGAAACTAATAATAATGACAGCATATATAACCTGCAAAACGTTCAGGAGGGCCGACTTTGAGGAAAATACACAATTATATTACAAAATTACACCAAGGTGGATCGAAATATTTGCTGATCCATCTTTAAGATTTGATAATTGCATTATGCAGTCCCACGATACTTAAAAGTCATAAATTTACTGGTTCTTTTTAATCTGAGGATCTTCATAATATGCTTATTATCACATTTATATACAAAATGTAAAATGTTAAGGTGTCAAGGAATGTAAACGATTTCGTACCAATTTTATTATGACACTTGAAGAAAAGTGATAGTAGTAATTATTTTTAAATTGATCAGAAATTGTGGCTGCAGAGACCACCAACCAACAAATCAATTATAACCACAAAATTCCCTGTACTATCCACGTGCCCTAGTTTTCAGTTTTCACTAAATAATCTTTGTGATCGTCTTTCACTCATCGTGTGATTTTTATGATGATAATGATAAGGCACTATTTATGTGGCTGAACTACATATGTAGATGCTCGTATCATTAATTTGCCTGCAATAGAAAATCAAGATCTGCAATCATTACTATTTGATAAATGTGCTCTTGCTGCTATATTTTTGCGGAGATTCCATCGTGAATCAAGTGCCACCACTCAGAATGTTAAGAAATGCTGTATCCAATTTTATACAACTGTAAGGGAAAAGGAAGAAATTTTGTCTATATATTGGAATTTTCTTTTTTTCTTTATCTTCCTCAATAATCTAATCTGATCATGTTGGCGTCCACCACGTCCCATATTTTTTAGTGTGGGAGAAGAAAATAAGATTAAAGCCGCGATGCACCTTTTCGTGAGACGAGTGAAAAAAAAATTGACTGATCATGCTAATCCACTAAATATGTTTTTGAAAATGAGAAAAAAATAGCGAGTCTAAAAAGGATTTCACTTTGCTGTTGTTGTAGGAAGAGACGAAGAAGGAATTGAAATGAAAATAAGAAAAAAAGTTAGTAATTGCAGTAATGATACATACAAACAAAACGTGTGCGCTTTTTAGTAGTGAGTGAAGCAAAGCCGAAAAGATGGACGCAATTACTTCTGTATCTAGAGATGTGCGCTGAGGATGATTCTGTTCAGGCAACAAAAATTGCTCTCAGAGTAACTGACTCACTGACATGTACATTAAATTACAATCTACTGCGTGTGCGTCTACGTGCTTTTACCATCACATCATTCAATTCTTGTGAATTGTGTTTTCACGAGGATGACGTGCAAAACAGTGAAGCAAAGCAAGTTGTTACTTTCTTGCTTGAAAATTGGTTGATCACAGGAGGACTTTTGTTGTTATCGGCGAATGGATAGGCGCATGAACGAACGCATCTCCAATCATGTTTGGTTAGTACTTGCCCCTTCTCAAAAGCGGATGTCCTTTTGTGACCTTGATCTGTATTCGTCGATTTCAATACTGATTGTTCTTATTGTGATATTATGATATACTATATATTTCAAAGACAAACGCCACCGACTTTACACTCCTTTATTATTATTATTTATTATTGCCCTTTTGACATGATAAATTTTACATGCAATTCGTTAGTTTTTTTCCGGATTGATGAAATGTGTGTAGATCTTGCCTGTGAGGTTTTAACCACAATAAGCAATGTTAAAGTGATAAGAGGAGCATGAAATGCACTTTTCTTCACCACCGTGATCAGCCATAATACCGTCGTGTGAGTGTAAACCACGGCATCTTCAGTGTGCACTTCACTGCTTTCTGTCCCACTCACTGTTCACCCTCTTCCTTGAAATTCGAATTAATCCGGCTCTCCTTTTCATTTTTGGCAGCAGCGTGACTATTTTCTAAAGAAGGGATTGTTTGACGCATGTGCAGAATGATGAGAGTGATGGACGGTGCATCGGCAACTCGAACCTCATAAACTTGTTCTTGTTTGTTTATTTATTGAGTCGTCGTATGCTCATCATCATTAAAACATTGGAATCTTGTTTTACAATTGAAATGAAACTGACTTAATTACACCCGTAATTAATCAATCGAGAATCATGATATGCATCTAAGCGTTGTGTTACCAAAGGCAAAAAAATCTGGATGCATGTGACGTCCTATTAATTTCAAACTTGTTCATCACACTTTTGACACCAAAGTTGAAATAGTCATAGCTGTAAGCTGATGAGCACATTGAAAAAACTATTCATCAATGGGATTACCCTACCCAATCACTTGATTGAAGAAGATTGAAGAAAAACGCGTTTTTCTTAAGTCACCTTCCAAATATGGCTGCCATCAGAGCTTCAGCTCAATCATAAATTATTTCCTATATCCTTTTGATTATTACCACTTTTTATAAGAAATTAATACACGAAGATTATAGCCGTCATTATGTTATTGTATTGTTATTTGCAATTTTGTCCGTCGTGCTAATGACCAATCGTGACAAGTAATACAATTTCAAAACCGCAATGGGGGTAGGTATCATTCATGACTCAATTATTTTGTTTCACTTCTTCAGAGAAAATTTGGTGTGAAGCTTTGATTGAAGAATCTCATTCTCTGACCGGATATTTGCCATTTACTTGTTGCTTTGAGTTCATTACGTCAAGAAGCATAAGTACGAAGTGCACAAAGCACTAATACCT
>JAHZNF010001412.1:0-12821 GCA_027744215.1 Troglopedetes dispersus
CACATATGGATAAATATTTCATATTACAAACTAGGAAGGAATCCACAACAAGAGTTATTTTGTGGGACAAGAAGGAATGGTCCATCCTTTTTTTGTTAAAAATATTTGCGTGAAAGGACAATAATACTCTACTGACTTGTGAAATTCTTGAGACCACTGTATAGTCAACATAATAATTATTGCCAATCTTACGTAAACGGAATTCATGCATTTACATTGACGGTGTCATTTTGGTAATATGGATGTTATCTACTACTGGATCGCGAAGGTAAACTTTAAAAAAAGCGGATGCAATGAATTTATCATGGAGGAGACGATACAGCACAAAATATGACCTACTCTTCTACACAAGACAATATGGACACAGTATTGGTAATAATAATTAACCATATAATTTTTTCCCTGTCCTGCGCATGTGAATTAAAGAAAGCTTGTTATGTTGTACAGCAACGCATTAAGTACATGTGTACGTACACCAAGTGTCTCCGAGAGAGATACAAGAATACACGAACAATTCCTTGAAAATGTGACAATAAAACATAAAAAAAATTTAATTGATTTCTCTGCCCAACTGTGGCAGTTCGTTCACATTCAGCATAGCCGCCATTTTTGCTCCAATGCTCCAACGAAAGTGTTTATAAAAATTGGTAGTTTAATTTGTTCAGGAGAAAAATTTAAATTGGAGATAACATGCCGTTGATGAGTAGCTCCGGACGGGGACGCGGTAACCGTAGGAGGAATGAGAGGGAGCTCGCAGAACCAGCCTTAAATTATCGTCTACGCCGCCTGCGACTTTACATCTGGTACCGGAGCTCCAGAGTCGTAAGTTTAACTCAGTAACTGGGCAGTCTTACTAACATTGGTTGCTCAATAAAAAATATTTAAAAAAAATAAATTACTGATTAAATATCACAGGTCATCGTGCGGGTAGAACATTGGAGGATCACACTCCGCATTCAAAGTGGAAATGGGATGAATTACATGAGGTTCATCTGCTTTGAGATTAGTTTGGAGCTTGGAACCACCCCTCCGCGCATTTCCATCGACAGGATCCTTTAAATTGAAGAACTTCCTTGAAAGATGTCATATTCCAAAGTTTTCTTGAAAGTTAATACAAAGGTTCAGTTTGAATACAAAGTTTGGTGATTTCTGATGAAAAAATAATAACTTCTTGGTCGGTTTCATGCAGCACTTGCTGCCACCAATTTTGTTAATTACCATGAAATGGAACGTTTCACCGGACAAAAAATCCTTTTTCTATGAGTTGCACGATCTTCCAGGATCAACAGGCGGCACGTGCGCTCGCTCCTCTTTTTTTTCTTGTTAGGCTAAACTTGAACTTGAATTTGTGGTCGTTAGACGTATTTTTCATGCGGCATTTCATACGAACTCACTCGGTTGAGAAATCCTGAAAAGAAAAGGCAAACAAAGATTACACTGTCCACCTGGTGCATTTACTAATATCTCAATTGAGGCATTATAAGACGAACGATTTGAGAAATCCATTTCTTGTTATCAGTCAGGTCCTTTACCATCTGGAAAAATAAGTTTAGTATGAAAACATGTTTTTGCAATTTTTTTTTAAAGAAGAGCATTTTCTGGAGAAATTGTAACCTGGGAAGTAGGCTTCTTGTCTGACTCATACCATCACCATCTAACATGATCCTTCCTTATACGTTACTTTTTTACTCATATTCAATTAGTTTAAATGGACAGATGGCTTCCGTAACGCAATAATAAATGAACTGGTTCACGCCAAATGTTATCCAGTACCAGAGAATTCTATACCTCAAAGGCTTATTAAAGGCCGGGCCGCTACAACTTTTAATGTGCTCAACAACATTTAGGATTTTCTCGAAGAAGCTGTTGGCATATGTTGCAACTTTAATCTGTAAACTAAATGGGTAATACTAAGGGTTCCTTTATATTATATTTCCCACGAATGTTAGGTACCAAACCTAACGTACAATCTGCTACGACCTCACAGTCATCTTCATAATTTTCCATTGATAGTCTGATCACATCAACTCCTCCTATCCCAACCGTTTCTTTGTGGACACGACGTTCTACGGCCGCCCATTTCCTAATCATTGACTTAACATGGAACCTGAGAGAATTAAATAAAATATTTAATAAATCTTGGGAGTCAATTAGGATAAAAAAAATTGTTGGCAAAGCACCGATCCTAATAATTACTAATTACATGAATCCTTTCTAAACAAGCCCACAAATATTCACAAATAGTGAAAAAGCACAAAAAAACGAGGTAGCAGCATTCAAAGAAAAGTATATTAGACGATATGCTCCTTACTGAACTCATTTTACTACGAGTGCACAGACATGCAAAGATTGATGATATGATGAGTCATCTCCTTCACTCACTCACATATAACACACATACAAACCTTCTCTCGTTCAGGTTTATTTTTGATTCCACTTCCCTTTTAATTGAGACAAGTGCAATGGAAAGGTTTCCCGTTTTAAAATAGAAATTACGTAAAATAGAAAACAAAAGAGAACAAATATACACTCAAGAGACGAGATGAATGCTATTACTTTTTTTTTTACAAAAAAAATATCTACAATCTAGAAAAAAAAACGCTATCTTGAGTTCATCAGGAATGCACCGAAAAGGTGCAGCAGCAGTAAAATGGCTCGAGACAGCAGCAGCAGTTCTAAACGAGCGTGGCGCAATAAGCAGACAAAGAAATTAGTGAAGCTACAGATTCACCTAGCAAGTCCGTTCTCTCTGTTTTGATGCTGATTTCGAACAAGTCTGTCTGAAAAATGCTTTGTGCTTTTTTTCCCTTCTACAATGCTTCCGGTCCGGTGAGGTTCGCACGGGCAACCCGATTTATTCGGAGATATACGATACGAGATGCCCGACCGACTATCTGATTTTATTTTGGCAGATTCCTTCCATCCATGCAACAGGCATCAATGCCTCCGGTTCACAGTTTGGAGTGAGTGATGATAGCGAGCGTGCTTGTATCCTTTCTACCGTGATCAAAAAACGAATGGCGTACTTTTACTATTTTTCAGCGGTCTTGTTTGTTGTTGTTTTGTCGGTCGTTCGGTGTCCTTCGTAAACTGGGTCAACCATTATTATTGTCTTCTTCTGCGGATCTTCCTCGTCATCAGTGATCAGAGGAGACAAGAAAAAACGGTGAGTTTGAATTTATTAAGTCTGGCCTGTGACACGAAATCAATTGAAAATTTAGAAATACAGTTTTCCTCTCTTTCAAGTTTTCGCACAAGTAACAACCAATCAAATATGTAATAGGTTAGCAGTGAGACAATTTTTGCCACTCACAAGTACGATTATCATAGTGAACAATGAAAGTTGGTAGGTAGTTATTACTTATCTGTTAAATGTTCTTCGGAACGTTCTGGTAATTCTAGCAACACACAATCCCTAACGCACTTATTTATTTACTTCACTATAATTGATTCAGTTAAAAAAAAGGTAGAAGTTCTTAGATTCGTTACCAGGCTTGGAGCACAGTAGTTTGTAACCGTCTTGTCAGTCATCCTAGAGTTTGCTGTGTTTCTTGATTCTCAAACAATTGTATTGTAATTAGTTAATTGTCGGAAGATGTTTCATGTCCACTTAGCCTTTTTTTGTGTATCGTGGTTGTAAATACTGAAAAAGATATTATTTTCCTCCCTTTGTGTCTTCTGGTGTAATACTTGTTGTAATTACAAAATATATTTTTGTAGTAAGCACTCGAGTAGTAAATAATTATACAGCTGACTATTATAGTACACTATTATTATTATATTGATTTAATCAAGATGCCACTAATTCCGCCACAGTTTATGAACAATCCTTCATCCAGCTCGGCAGCCGCTTCCACTTCATATAACAAGCCGCCGTGGGCCAGAGGACCTTTTGTCAATAATCAACAAGTAGTAGTTTTATCAATAATAATCACACATTTTTATCCAACAACGCTTTTGAACTTAACTTTTCTATTTCTGTGTTCCGTAACTTTCGCTTTTGAGGAAGTATTAAGCTGAATAATAAAAAAAAATATTTTTTGCTATTTCACCTTTTTGTTTCGTTCGACTGTGAGTTGAGTTGCTTCAAAACTCACTTGCCTGTTTTTTTGTGATGTGTGTGGTCATATTTCTCATTTCTGTTTATCTTGCTCACCAGGGAAATGATATTGTACCGTGGAGGAGAAATCTCAGGAGTGTCAGCATCGGAACTCCATCAAGTGATCGGAATGCAGAAAGTGCTTCTCCAACTGTAGCACCAAACTCGTCACCATTTACAACATCTGCGTTTCTTCCGCAACAACCCCATCCACAACCCGTGTTTCTGAATCAGCAGCAATACCTGCAGCAGCCGAAAACAAGCAAGCTCCAGATTAATTTGAGGTCCGTGAAGAAACCGGACGCTTCTACTCCTTCTCCAAGTGCGAGTGGCAAAGTTTTCCAAATTCCAATTGCTATTCAGAGAACAACTGAGCCTGATAATCAAGGCATACCATCACCACTCGTGCTTTTACGTCCATCTAATTTTAGAAGTCAGCCGCAACAGGAGCCGGTGAAGGCACCACAGCCACCACCACCACCACCACCAGTCCCGACAGAAATGCCACGGCGAGTGTCGAGTGGAGGGGGTGGTGGTGCTCCACCACCAGCACCTCCACCACTTCCTGGGGGACCTCCACCCCCTCCTCCCCCACCTATGGAGGGTACTACACTAGAATGATGAAAAACATGTTTCATGTTTATAATAACCTGAAATCGGAAAGAAAGCATTTGTGTGCGAACAAAGTGTGTATTTTAAGTTGTTTTTGTTCTTTCAGGTATCACAACGAAGCAGCTAAAAGTGGAGCAGCTTCGCAAAGCTCCCAAGAAAAGGCCTGACTGGGCTGGGATGATGAAGGAGATTGAAAAAGGAAGGTTGCTCAAGCATGTCGACTGCAATGACAGATCGAAGCCGATAATTCCCAAACTGAAGTCACGTGGTCGGGTACAGTAAAAAATAATAATGAATATATATAATATTATGCCTTTACATTTTAAAGTAGATAAGCGCAAAATGAAAATTGAATATTATGTTTCTTTGTAGTTTGTGTTTGAGTCGGAAGCGAAGCCCGCATCAAAATCGGACGCACTCCACGACCGTCTATTAAATGAGATTCAACAAGGAATAAAACTGAAAAGGGTAAAATGCAATGACAGAAGTCGACCTATTCTTTCGGGGCTCCGTGTCCGACGTCAGAGTAGTATGATTGACGGCGAAGGAATAGACTTGGCAGCATTATCAATGGAACCTGTTGACGAGCTTGCCTTTTTGGATATTGATGTCCTCCGCGATGAGCTTCAATCCGCTAAACAAATGTTATCTGCAGAAGTAGAGTCAAAGCACAATCTGGAAAGAAAGACGAGAGACCAGAAATGCCAGATCATAGCTATGGAGGCGGAAATCGAGTCATTGAAAGGGAAACTCGGGATCATTCCAGAGGATGAGGTTTCCCTGCTCGCTAAAAACTTAGAAAAGAGTGACTCGAAAACTTTCAAACTTTTGAGGAAATCTGGCAGCTCACTTTGGAAGTCACCATCAGCCGCAGGCGTAAAAAAGTCGAAATCCGGATTGGCAAAGCAAAGTCCTTCGGATGCAAACCTCCACATGGATGGTGAGGAGGAGCTCACTGAAGTGAACGAGATGGAGGAAGAAATTATATCGTTGAAGGAAGCTGTTCAACACGCTCGAAAGCAAGCTGAGGACATGGAGGCTAAATACAAAGAAGCCCTCGCTAAACTCCAAACAGTACAGGATAACCTGGAGGACTCCGAGCAGAAGAGGAAGGGCCAGGAAAAGCAAATGGAAACTTTACTAGCTCAACAGGGGAACTTGCCACCACCACCACCAATTATTCAGACTGCCGAACGTACCACTCAAACGGAAGAACAAATTTTTGAGCACACTTCAGGAACCTACTCGAGACAACAGTCGGGAATGGGAGACGGCTCAGAAACTGATGAGGATGATTCTGATGTTGAGGTGGATGAGGAGAGTGTGATCAAGAAGAAACAGGAGCGGGATCTCAAACTTTGGGACAACAAGGTCAGAAGTATCAAGGATAAGCAACACACCAGCAGACTGGAACGTCGCAACTTGAAAAATTTACAGAAGAAGCTGGAGACAGAGCTCAAAGAGGCGAACAAACGTCACAAAAAGCTGCAGAAGGAGGTGGACAAAATGGCAAAGATGTTGAAAGACGCGGAGAAGGATGAAGACGAGGATGAGGAGGACGAGTCTGAGTCTGATTCAGATGAGGACGAAGGGGACAACTCCTCCGAGGAGGATGATGAGGATGCCTCCTATGAGGACCGCCTTGCGGTGTTTGGCAGACGCGTGAAGAAACGAGAGAATGTTCTTAATGCTTTGCGCAAAGGGAACTATCTGTTGCGTGCAAATATTGACCGGCTCAAGGATGACTTGGAGGAAGTGAGAATTAGCTACCATGACTTAGAGCATGAGCTCAATTCTGTTCTAGAGGAAATGTAAAGTTGAGCTATGGAATACTTTAAATACCAACGTTTTTTTATTTGCTTAAACTGTAACATAGTACTATTCCCATTCACCAGAAATGAACTAAATCACGACTTGTAAATGTTTAACAAATCTCAGAATCAATGCTATAAAATTAAATAAATTCCAATTCGTATTTGTTTCAACAATCGCTTACATCCCACAAATTTAGAGAGCTTCACAATAATTTTGATTAACACAAATATATAGAAGAGATAACAAACTAGAACCGGCTCACGAAAACCTGGGTATTTTGTTCAAACGAAACTTATATCAGGCTGATTTGTACAATGGCTTTTCTTCTTCCCCGTCATCCACTGAAACAAAGAATCCAAATTAAGTTTTGAATTAGTTTCTCCAAATGCAACTCAGATTTTCAAGACTTTTTTTTATGTTTCGCAGAGTTGCTGTGCACAGAGTATACAACAAACAAACACATTCCTTTGAACGAAAACTAAAACATCCTGTGCTGTATTTAGGAATGGTTGATGGCAAAAGGAAGATGCATCAATTAATTTAATCCCTGAAAAATTATTTCTACCTACCTTCCTCCTTCTCATCTTCTTTTTGATTTTCAAGACCTGAGGATATGTTAAGGTCACCCATCGCCTCCTCGATAATGTCGTTTGTCCGTAGAACACCTGGGGAGTTGATCTCCTCCTCCCCGATTTCATAGGTCTTCGCGCCTGATGAGTCTGTTCAAGAATGAGCAAACATAAAGACAAAAATGTCAGTGAATGCTGACCTTTGAATTTGGTTAAGTAGACTCAGCATATTTTAAAAGATGCTTGAAAATGAACGAATGAATGACAGTTCGCAGGAATTTCATTCTCACCTTCGTCAGGCTCCCCGAGACTCTCCCTTGGTGGACTTTGTGCCAAGGACTCTTCAAAAATCTCGCAAATAACAACCTTCCCCACGTCCTCTTCGTCATCGCTCTCCGGTATCCCAAACTGGGACATTTCTTCGTAGTAGCGATCCAACGCCAACTGACAATAAAGAATAAAATATTTTTCCACCTGCTCCCTAGGTAAACCGGGACTTGAATCTTTATCATGTGAGTACTTACCTCAAGCTGAAAGTGATTTGCCGTTAAATGTCGCCTTGCCAACTTGGGGCCACACTGGGCGATCTCTATGAACGCCATAACCATCTCGTTCTCTGACAACAAGGAAACTGTCCCCTCAGCCATCACTCTACACTCTCAGTTAATTTTACTTTTAACAGCAAAATTTAAAAAATATCAAAATTTTCTACCAAACTTTTTGGTCCAACGCCAACAAAATTCAAACAGAATGGATGAGTAATATTATGGCTGTCTGTATGGTGTTATTGTTGAACGAAGAAAAAAAATACAGTGGAAATTTATTCATATTTCCGAATTGACACACAAGTCAAGTTGGAGCAGGCCAATACTGGGGTAGGTTTGAGACAAGGACAGATTTTGCATAGTATTATTGTGTAATACGCACTTGCTATACAAAGCAGGCTGATGGACGCATAATGTGTTGATTTGATGCGTTATGCTATTTATGCTTCACTGTATTTTCATTGTACTTTTTTGTCCCTTGTGTCTCGCGCGTCACTTCGTCTTTGTTGCCATTTATGATGCTTATTTGTTAGTGTAGTGTGCGTGCGTGCTGCGCATTGAGAGATTGGTCGGAGTGAATCCACTCTTAGTTTACTGAAATTGGAATTTTGGATTTAGTTTAGTATATTTTACAACAGTTGAATTAAAACAGTGTTCTTTTCTTATTGTATTTCCATTATTGTAAAAAAAAACTAGTCTTTTCACCAATTTTCTTAGACTCTACCCGCATTTGGGTTTCACATGCATCAGGCCACCTCCTCCATTCTTGATCATACGTATGTAAACTACATTAGAATATTAATAATTCACAACTAATGTTACTATTATTTTTTATTAGACACGCATCAATTTTATGATCTTTAGCGGGTTTGCAGGTGTCCAATTCTCCATCACCAACTTTATTTGTTCACCATCTTATCATCTGTGCTTATTTTCTTCTTTTAAAAAAACTCCCTTCCATCCAATAATTGTGTCCGCATTATCTGATCCACCTGCAAGAAAAAAATAGCACACGTTTTACTTTACAACTTTTCATGTCAAATTATGCAAAACAATTACCGCATTTACTTCTCTCGCTTCCTTCGTCGTCCACAACATGCAACTCTATCTCAAGTCAGTTCACACACAGAGGAGCATAATAATATCTACATATTCTATCTATCCTATTTGTTTCGCAAAGCACGGTGTAGCTAATCAATCTCGCATTACGATAAAGTAATCATCATGGAAATGAAGATAAAAAAGAAGAGGCTACACAGCAGAAGAAAAAAAATTTTCCTCTCCAGCAAACCTTCGAAGTCATCCTTCCTCACGCACTCACATTATTGTAGCACACAGGTGCACGTTTTTTTTCTTCCCAGTAGCAAGTTGCCCACATGTGGTCCAGTCGTTCAGCTTTTGTTTTCTGCTGGTAGTGCATTATACCTCCTAAATTGTTTCAATATTTATTTATTTATTTACAAGAAAAGCATTATCATCTTCCTTCTCGACAAAAAAACCCTTTCTCCCTTCGTAAAAATCCATTCATCTAAAAAAAATACTTCTTGTGGACAGGAACATGTATAAAATGTACCTATACATTTATTTTTTGTTCCCATCTCCGAATTTACAATTTCCCTTTGTGGAAAGCTTTTGCTCAGCCCGTTTTATTTATTCTGTGCGTGATGATGATGCTACACCGCTGACGATGATCAACGATCATCATCATCAAGATTACGTGTAGCCCGGTAGCTGACCAAGTGTGCATAAACACACACACATATTATATTACCTTCTTCTTCTCTCCGAGTGATTCTCATGTCTTGAAGAAGAAGAAAAAAAACTGGTAACAATAATAATAACAATAGAATAAAAAAATATATACATTTCGTCTTGCTCATCTCAGATGATGAAGATCGTGCTCCTCTCTGGAGAATGTTCCTGGAAGACAAAAAACTGCATGCATAAAATATAAATCCATTTTACGACTTGTTTCAATCTTGAAAAGGGAAAATGACAAGGATGGAGAAATGGATGGAGCTACTGTTTTTCCTTTCGGAACAAGAGACGCGATGATAAGACCCTTTTTTTTAAATATTCCTGGCCAACAAGTTCTGAGCACAAAAAAAATTCAGTCTCTTGGAGATTTAAAAAAAAATCTTCACGAACATAATTTTTTTTTCTAGTATTTATGCATAATGATGATGACGCTGTTGTTGAACATGTAATGTACCCCATCCATGTAATTTACTCCTGCTCCATCATCATCATCGTCATTCCTAATCAGTATATATTTTGTCTGCCTTCTTGTCGTATTTTGTTCGTGTTGTAATCAGGGAAAAGATGGGAAAAGGGAGAGAGAGAAATGTGTAGTGTTGTTCCTCCGGCGGCTACCGTGATACGCACTCAGAGGAACAGGAAAAAAAAATATGCTCTGTCCATTTCGTGAGTCCGTTTTTCTTTCTTGCTTTCTTGTATTGTGTGCAGCTTTTTTTTGAAAGGAGTGAGTGAGTGGGCTTCATCAAGTCAGTTTATGACTGGGTGAGTGAGCAAAAGAAAATGAGATTTTTTTTTCACAGTCTCCGTCTTCCCGGATCCCTCTGATGCTGCTGTGCTGTGCTTACTCACTGAAAATCCCAAAAGTTTCTTTGTTATTTTGGGGCTTTGTTGTACTTCTTTAATTTTTAAGAGTGATCCTTCTTCCTTGTAGTATCTTCATAGAGAATAGATTTTCTCCTGCTCATTTCACTTCTTTCATATTGTTATCATTATTTGTACCAGAATGGATCTATTCTTATTGCTACTGTGCTACCCATTCTACAAACAATTACCTGAAAGAAATTATTTTAAAAAAATGACTGGTCCAAGGCATAATCATAAATGAGCACAATAAGGAACCGAGTAGTGTATTTACTACACCATAATGATTTTTATTGTAGTTGTGCTATTGTGGCTCCTCTTGATCAACTTTGTTATTTCAGACGAGTCTTTTCAAAAAGTGATGTCATAACACACTTATTTTTTTTTGTTGGATGCACTTGTCCCCCGAAGAACTGGGAAAATTCCAGGTTGCATGCAATTCAATGCATGTATTCAATGTAACCGTTTAATTTTTTTTCTGATAAAAAACTGGAGATTCTTGTATTCGAATTTTTGTTGAGAAATTCGGATAAGTGGACCACCATGGAATTGGCTTGCTGACATGACATGATCCATTTGAATGTTGAGTCCAGATAAAAAGGCTGCAGTTCACTTCCAAAAATAGCGTCCAGACGACTTCACAGCTTATCTCTGAAAAAAAAAAGATTCCCAATAAAATAAGGAACGATGGTGGTCATTACTTTTTGTTTGGTGGACAGAGTAGCCCAACAAGAATGTGGGACCGGTTGAGTCGAGTGAATCGAAAAAAAATGGAGAGAGAGAGGTGATATGTGATGCCCACACTTGACGAATTCCTCAAGGCTATCTTTAGAAACATAATTGTAAATTAGAAGGACCACAATCCAATTGTTTTATTTCAGCTACCGCCGGCGACTTGAGTAAAAAAAAGTAAGCACAGTCATCCACACATTTCTCTATCAATAGGTCAACATTCGGAACAGAATTGGACACTTCTAATTAATAGTTTGGGTAATGAAGCTAAATGTAAATACGAAAATCTAAAAATATTTTCTGACCTGATGCAACATTTTGACTAAAAAATGTGGCAGCAGGTGTTTAAAAAACTAAAAGCTGTATGACTGCAGTCTGAATTTTTGATGCAAGAAGTAATCTTCCACTAAATATTTCTCTTTTCATTTGACGACAGCAGTAGAGAAATGTTTACATGACATTATGGATAAGGTGAACACTGTTGGTAATGGTTGAATTACAGTTAGAATTGTGACGCATGCTTTTCCAATCGCTCCAAGCCACAATATGTATATATTTTCCAAGGATAAGTTAGCATCTGAACACACAATAATAATAATGACTCTCAGCATGAATAACAGTAGTAGTTGGGAGGAAAAAAAGTGCAGGAATAAATATGCATGGATAATGAGTGTGGCGCAACCCGGTTCCAATTATTCTCGCGCAATAAATCATTGGGAAATACATTATTTATTATTTATGAATTTCTAAACTTTCCCAGTTCATCGTTATGTCTCCACCTTTTCCCAGCTCCACCTATCTTATTACTCCCGTAGATTTTCGTTAGCCGAGGAACACACTGCTCTCCTCATCATAATTCTTAAAATCATATTAAATCGGAAGATGATCGTTATTATTGTGATTACAAAAGAAGTAGAAGATAAAGAGAGAGAGAGAAGTTTTGTATAAAATGGGTTTCTAATCTCTTTCAAATTACCCAGCTCCAGTTTCAAAATATATATTTTTTGCTCCAAAACAAAAAAAGAGCATCTCTGCTGGAGTCATAAATTAGAGAGGAAAATGTTTTTTTTTCTCCGGGTTTTTTGATGATTTTCCATTTCTGGAAGAGATAGCTAGCTACATGCGTACATAATAGGCAATAATATTTACAATAATGGATAAAAAATTACTTTCAGCTCCACTCAACAATAGCTACCTGTGTTTAAATTTGGGTCCGCCACTGTGATCCAAACGTAATCATATTTCTTTTCTATTTTTTAAAAAAAAAGATACGGCCCAGTTTTCGCCCTCATCATCTGAGAGGTTGGTGCATCATAATGTGGCCGGTAGGGAAGCTCAATCAAACCCACAAACATATTGGTTCATTTACTGCATTACCTCAAAGAAAAAAAAGATTTATTTTGATTGGGAAAGGTTAAGATTCTCCTTGTCTGTTTTTTTTGTTTCAAAATCTTATTTTATGCCAGCTTCTGAATTTCTAGATGGGTCACAACTGTGTGGAACAATATCCCGCGCAAAAAAGGAATTGGTGGGTGGAGGAAAAAAAGGGTTTATCTTGATTTTAGCTGATTAGAAAAAAAAGCTAAGTACGTTATCCTTTCCCGGATAAAAAATGAATAATTAGTTGAACCTCTAAATACTACCACGTCTCCCCTCGCGTGTCCTTCTCTCAAGTAGTTTCAACTTCCAGAAATCATTTCCCGATCAATTAACCAAGTCATTTTCCTTGAGTGGGTCAAGAAAATAACCAATTCTATATTAGAACAACCGATCACCTTTACTCATTCAATGCTGCACACCTGGTTCGTTTTATTTTTATTATTTTTTTTG
>JAHZNF010001413.1:0-11488 GCA_027744215.1 Troglopedetes dispersus
GTAACACAATACAGCAAATGAGCAGTTTAATAAAAAAATATATATGTCGAGGGAGAAGAAGAAAAAAATACTCAGGCATGTGCACAACTTACAAGAGCTTTTTTTTCGGGATGACAATATCTCAAGAAAAGATCTGACGACGACGACAACATCAAGACAAACATGACAAATTAAAGCTGCCTTCCACTCATGCTGGTCATTTAGATAAAAAAAATAGTGAGCAACGATAACCAAACACAAAGAGAGGACCACAAGGATCAACAATTTTTATGAGACTCGAGGAAATATATAGAGAAAACGAATTGGAGGAGACAAACAAGTGTTCTATAATTATGTAGTGCACGGCTCTATGCGCCACACACATGTTGAAATAAAAATATAAAATATTCTGTCTTAAGATGAGAGCAACCAAGAAAAAAATTCAAGTTCTCATTCCTTCTCTTTTTTTTTGATTAAAGATAAGTTTGAATATTTACAGCTGTAAAAAAGATGAAGTGGGAAATTGCGCCGGGGAAGAAAATAACGATGAATTTTTGCTAGACGCGAATTATTTATTTGACTGCTGCTTTCCGCAGAGAAGTTTTGAAATATAGAAATTATCTTCACGTCAGAAATTAATAAAATATTGAGTGGGACACTCGTATATAATGAGTTGTGGAGGCTCCTTCGCGGGTGCCAACTCATAACGTGGGACAATTACAGGTTGTCAACTTGCAGAAGTATTAAACAAATTTCTTTTTAACAAAATATTTTTATGCTTTGAACAAAAACTTCTTGAGTCATAAACATGAAAGAAAGAAGAAAAACAGCAAAAAAAAAATTAGTTGCGCAGCATTAGTATCATCTGAGATTCTAGGATGTGATTTTATATATATTTTTTTCGCAAAAATATTATATAAATGCAATTTTCAAAGTCAATTTTTTCTATCCATCTGTCCTTCACACATGAGAGTAATGTGAAGAAGCGGGAGGCATGTAGTAACAAAACCCAAGCTAGCTTATCTTAACCGACAAGCGTAAGTGTAGCGCTGTGCGAAGTTGTTTTTCTGCAGCAGCTCGCTCACATTAAAACTAAAAAAAAATTAGAAAAGCAGTGACTAAGATAATATCCTTTTTGTTCCATCTACCAAAACGAGTGACTTGAAAATGAAGACTGTGTACGAATGCCAAGTGTGACGCTAAGTCGCAGAAGGTTCATCAGTCGGAAGCAGCAGCACAAAAATATCATTTTCTGCAACTACTCTACCGTATAATTCATCTCTAAAGATAACGTAATCACTGGGACGACTAGGAAAAAAATATATAAAATTTGTGAGCAGCATCGTCATTATCATGATAATCACCACACAGTTGTCTTTGTCATCCCTTTCCTATTGTTCTCCGTGACACTTAAAAGACTTTTCAAAAGTAATCATCACTCAAGGGTTCCACATCTCTCTTTTCTCTCAACCAAAAGAAAATTACCACCGCGTCACCCCATTCAGCTTATTTTATTCTCTTTTTCCCTGCTCCACTCATCATCATCAAGTGACGATGATGAGGTTGAAAAAAGGAGAAATGAGAGCAGTGCAGTGCAGACCGAGAGTAAAAAGGAATCAGATCAGAGGCAACGGAGGAAGCGGGGAACTCAATGGGCAAAAAAAAGAAGATTTCTTCTCTCGATGCGCCTGTGTGTGCTGCTGCTGCTGCTGGTAAACAAACAGTTGAGAGCAGACAAAGTTGTATAATAGGAGAAACTAGTGGCACTACGTGTGTTGCCTCAAGGGGGAAAAAAAGAACTAGCTCTGCACTGTTGCGTCTTTTGTCACTGATTTCCATTTTATTTTCCGTTTCGAGAAGAGAGGGAGGACTAACCGCTGTGCGGAAAGTGACACAGGAGGAGGTTTGCTTTACATTTTGCGTTGGATCCTCAACGACAAACGCTCTTGTTTCTGAACCCAAACGAACGAAAAAAGAAGTTACAATGTGTGTGCAATGGCTCTACCCTGCCAACCAGAAATTGCACCAAATGAGCATCAAACATACTCGAAAATATAATATTTTGGATGAAATCCTCTTCAATGCCACTCTCATATGTATACTTCTAAAAAAGTTTTGCATATCATGATAGTAGGGAGAAGTTACACTTTTTTTATCAACTTTGTTGAAGAAGCCACCGACTGGGTTTGTTGATGGTGTTGATGGCTACACAAAAGGGTAATGTTGTGTGGATGAAGTTAATTTTTTTACTCACAAAAATTTGTTTATATGTGTGCTGCACACATCAGAAAGGAAGAAAGAGCGACTCGTCAAAATCTTCTGTAGCTTATCTGACTCACTCACTCACACACAAGATGCACATGAGTATACACACANCGACTCGTCAAAATCTTCTGTAGCTTATCTGACTCACTCACTCACACACAAGATGCACATGAGTATACACACAAGCACGTCAAGAAAATGGAGCTTGTCAAGAAAGTGGACGAAAATATGCATGCGGAAAAGGAAGCTACAAAACAGAAATTTTCAACCTGGCGTGTCAAAAAAAAATCCACTCAAGACGTTGTAAAGTGCAGTCAACCACATCTTACAACAACTGTGCAGGATACCGCATGGTCTGCTCAAACTCATGAAGACGCCAATGACTTGACTTGACTACGAGGGTAGCTGGCACTTTTTGAAGGAATAAAAAACATATTACTTCGCACACACACACACGGGAAACATGAAGAAGAAGCAGCAGGACTCACTTTTCAAAAGGAGCATTAGTTATGAAAAAAAAATTAAGTTTTAAAGGATGCTCGAGTTAATCCCGAAAATCCATTAGGAGCTCCGCGGCGCGGGAAGAGGTTTGCGCTCCTTGTTTACGTGATTTACTTAATTCTTCGGGCATTGTGAGGAATAATGTGTTCATATCAAGAGTGACAACTCGTATTAATTTTTCGGTGACAATTATATTTCTGCGAAATAAGTGGGAAAACACATAAAGACAAGATGTCAGCCGAAAAAGCAAGGGAGCTGACGCATACTATTTCCTCTTCTGTAATGATGACAACGCTTCCAAGAACACATTATACCTTACTGTCAGATCAAAAGAAGTCTTGCCACCCGGCCATCACAATAATTTCTCCGTTCCACTAAATAAACTCCGCTTTTGTTCTTTCAACTGCCGCCGTTAATATTTTTTTTTCGAGGGAGAATGAGACGTTCTGACAGGCGTAAGTAATGAGTGTCCCTTGCTGCTGAACACAACAATTTTGTTCAAGGGACACTCCCAATTTATGGCTACACTTCCCATGCTCAACTTTAATGAGAACGGGAGACTTTTACAGCACTCGAGGGTCTTCCAGCTGGAGACAAATGTCTGTAAAAATATGCACTAATAATGACACTTTCCCAAAACCAGTTTCTTTTTTCGCACACAACACCACAAACGAGGTTGGATCATGAAACATACTTATTTTAGAATAAAATGTGGGTCCAATCTTTTGCACAAAATTCATGCTTAGCTTTTTTTTGTAGGTGACTGGGTGGCGGCAAAATTATGGGGACCCCAATATATATTTTTTTTGGTGTTGCTGTGTTTTGGATGCGACGGCGGCGGAGTGCCAGCAATTATTTGCATGAACTGCTTTCGCTCATGTTCGTTCCGCTTGTAGTGGTGGTGCACACAAGAACAAACCACAAAGACTCCGCTCCTGCCACCAGATACTTCCCATTGTCGTCGTCTTTCAAGTGATGCATATCTATTTTTTTCAGGATATAACAATTTGTGTACTCAACACAACCAAATTCCGCATGAAAGTAAGTAATGCGTGGTTTGCAAAGACTTGTCTGTTTTTGTCAGGCTGCGGCGCTGTCGTGGTTTTCATCATTATCTGAAAAAGCAAAAGAGCAAAACTCTCCGCCGCTTGTCTCCGTAATTTACGAGGGTATTCAGGAAAAAATATGTATTAATATTTCAACGCTTACTCACCATTTTGTTTCCTTTGAAAAAAAAACACACATATCGTCGTGTGTGATTCATTCATTCAAAATGGCTTATCATATGCACATACAATATCTTATATCTCTCTAGAAACACAAAGTGAGGAGGATAAAAGCACCTCATATTTTTGCAAATTTCCCCCCAGATTTTTTTATTCAAATGGTATTCCCTCCTCGTTCCAAATCCAACTCTCGGAGATTGGATTCCGGGAATATAAAAAAACTGGAATGATAGAAAAAAACGGGAGGATTTTTTGGGGAGCGAACATGAAATAGAAAAGACTTGAGAGAAAGGAAAGACAAGGAAAAGTCAGTCTAACGATAACTTGTTTTCCGTGAGCTGGGAACGGGGAAAAGTGTCATATAGCGAGAGATAAAAACTCTCATCTGTACCCACTCAGTCGCTCCCACTCTTGTGAATAATTAAAACCGGTGGGACATGCAAATAGGGGCTGGGAATTGTGTGCTTGACAGCGTACAGAGAAAATGCCAGCTTTCCTCTGCTCCTCTGCCAATGAGCTGACTTTCATCTGAGCAACAGTGCTTGCAAGAAATCTAAGGAGAGAGAGAGAGAGAAAAAAAAACAAACTCACTTCAAAATATATTTATGCACTACACACGACCCAAGCGGTTTTTCCTGTGTTTTTCATTTCATTTTTGAACAAGAGAATCGCAATAGCTTGAGTAGGCTACATACATTGGCATAGAGCAAAAAAAGATTTTTTTTTTCATATTTCATACACGCAGAAATAGAGGGAGAGAGAGGATTTTTGTTTTACTTTTTTTCCACGTGCAAAAAAACATACCTTATTTTCTGGGTAGACTTCACTTCACGTGGAGGAGGGGAAATATGAGGAATGGTGAGAGTGAAAGATGGAGAGGAGACGGTCGAGCTGGAGTGGCCAAAATTACAACAATTTTCGGGGAACCTGGTTCCCTTCTACTGCAGTTTTTTTTGTCATTGTTTGTTGAATGGAGGCAGAAGGAATGGAGCAAGGTTGGCAATTTATACCCACATACGAATCTGGTACTTTCTATTCCCGAGAACACAAGTCACGACCTAGATATTAGTACTACTTCTTTTTTTTATTCAAGAGTCACGGAGTCATATTCTGTTTATGATAATTTTATGTAGCCCTTCACCATGAGTTTTCCACTTTGTTGGCTCATTCTTCTCATTATATGCTCCTCGTCGTTCTCTCTATATTTCTTTTTTTTATACTTGCGTAATATTTAATGTGCTGGTGTTCCAATGAAAAAAAAGTGGAATGAGACTAGAGAACATTTTTTTTATATTTTGAGTAGACTTACTTGAGTGAGCTGGGATTCCCATGCACCAACTACTGTAATCACAACTCATTCCCAACTAATGAGCTCCTTGTTTGTATAAAAAGGACATGGGAGCTGAGAGAAAAGTGACTCCGAGTGAATTAGCAAATTTACTGGTTCACTCTAACTTGCTCATATGCAATTCCGAGCATGTTCATAGAGGCTTGCATATTTCCAGCAAAAAGTCAACTTTTTTTGGCGGATCTTCATCAGTGAAATGTCAGGTCAACTCCCTTAGAAAATATTTGTCAAAATATGTACATGTCAAAAAATATATCCATACATGAATCCTGCTGAATCTACTTCACAGCAGCTTCGAGGTGGGCGCATTTTTTTTAGAATGGAGTTTAGATAACTTCACCCAACAACCTTTGCCTGTCACTTTTCTCCTGGAGACTTTTATGCATTATTTGGAACAGATTAGCGTGAAAATAGAATCATGTTGTCCATCTGTGACATTATTGTGTCTGGTAAAAGATTATCCAAATTTCCCTTTTCCTAAAAATCAGATTTTTTTTAGAAAAAAAAGTTTACAAAAACAAATCTGAACTAAAAATTCCTTTCCACAAGAACGTGTCTAGTATTTAACTAAAAAATTTATATAAAAGAGGAGAAAATTATATTGCTTAGTTTACACGACACGCAAACCATGTTCTTGTATTTTGATATTTCCCCTGACACGTATCAGAGAAGAAAAAAAAGACAGACTTGGGCCGGGCTTTACGTGTCGCATTGTCCTTATTGAAGGGAGGAGAGGAGAGTGAGTGTGGCACAAGTCGCACATCATCAGCAACAACAGCAGCCCTCTCTCATAATTAGTTTCGAGCAACATCATCAAAAGAATCAACTATTTCCCAACAGTGTCCTTCTTTGTTTAATAATAAAAAGGAAACAGTTGTGCAACACCAACTTTCTTTTCATCAGGCCAAATGAACGGGAACAAGAGGCAGAGGACAGTGTACACAAAATATAACATATTGCACCAGCCCAGATTCGTATGTGGCAAGAAAGGAGACAATGACTGACTACCTCAAGATAATTTTCGTCTACTATACCTACACAACTTTTTCTTTCCGTGTCGCACCAAAAAAAAAGTTTGAGGATGGAGACGTTTTTTTTAAGATGCAAATAAGAAATCGCGTAGGATGACGCTTTGCTTTCTAAGAGAAGCCTCTACTTTTTTTATTAGTCCAGAGGAGGCTAGACAACAACAGGACGAAAAATATTTTATTTTTATAGTCACGCACACATTAAATAATGAATTTTCTTGCTTGATGGCGACATTCTCCCATCTATCCCGATGCAAAATGAATAAACTTTTTCGTCTACTAAAAAAACCACAAAAACTATTTCACGCGACACACACTCTCATATTCTCCCACACGGAACACAACATTTTGTTGACACAATGAAAAAAAAGAGAGAGTCGGGCGAAGAAAAGAGTAAAAAAAATAAAGGAAAGTGAGCATCATGGAAGAAAATAATAGGAAGGTTATGAACTTCCTTCATCAACTAACGTCAAGACAAAAAAAAATAGGGAGCATAAAGGAAACAAAAAATGGTTGTGTGGTTCGTGCATTTAACACCTTGGAATCAGTATCCTATATGAACATTATATGTACAATTCATTATTGCGTTTGGGAGAAAAGTGGGGAAAAAAATAAATAAGTAACTACAGAGCACACGTGCCTTGCACAACACATTATAGTTAGGTATATTACTACCATCTTTCTTCTGAGAGTAAATTCTATCTGGTGAACTGCTGGTCACCTATCATTTACTTGACAATGGAACACTAAACCCATAAAGAGGCTTGAGTAAACAAGTTAAGTGTTTCTTATTTTTTTGCTAATGTTTCCATTCGCTCATGGGCCACAACTTCCCAGCTCATAATTGTCTCATCTAGCATGTGTCCACAATAGGACACGCATTTCGATGGAATGCCCACTTTTTATATTTTTTTTGTAGCAATCCCAATCTGGTGATCACCGGAAATGTATTTGTATGATGAATGTTTGTTTTTCGAACACCCACGAATTACCGGGAAAAAATAAAGTTAGCTAGCACGCGTGGTGATTGTGTGTGTGCCCAGAGTCTCCTACTTCATTTTTTTGTCTTACCATTTGAAACAAACAAAGTGAGCTACACAGAAGGAAAACAAGAAGTTTTTGTCGAGCTTCCTTTTTTTAAAAAAAAAGAAGAAACCTGAAGAAAACAAAAGGCTCTCTTTACATGATACACGCATGGATCAATGAACGGGAGAAGGAAATTCCTGATTTCCACTCTTTTCAAAAAATTCTCCCACTGGAATCCGGTCTCAACTCCGTAAAAGACACTGTTGTTTCTTTTACTCTACTATATGCAGGTATAACGTGTCTATGCTTCCATACACACAAAAAAATGTTGTTGCAGTAGGTATACTACTCACTGTGTGAACACAGAATGATAATAAATCCAGAACAGGATTTCTCAACTACTGAAGGAATAAAGAAGGACATGAGAACACGTTACTTTTTTAGTGGATAAAACGAAAAAAAAACAAATCCATAAGATGCCGCCATCCTATCATCATAGATATAAGACAAGTGTAACTATCTATACCAAGGTTTGATCATTTTTTTTTAGAAAAAAAAAACAAACTCCTGCTTGTCTCTCTGATGACGGTCTTGGTTTTTGAGCAAGCTGCTCAAAGGAGAAAATAAGGTCTTTAGGAAATCAGTAGCAGCCGGTAAATCCCTTTTTAGCAGCGAGAAAAAAAAACACTCTTACCATTAGGAACAGAAAATGCGTGGAGAGTATCTAGCTATCTTTTTCTTACAAAGGATTTTCAAAGGATTACGGGAACAATGCACGGGACATGACGCAACATAAAAAAAGTACATGTGGATCTAATTTTTGCCATCACCGCACTTTTTTTTTCGAGATATCCTTTTCCACGCTTTTTTCTTCTTCCTAAAAAAACCTGGATACAGAATGTTTTGATTGAAAAAGATGGAAATTCATTTGGACAAATAAGGATACTTATCAAGATAATGTTTCTGCTAATTCGAAGTAAGGAAATAAAAATCAGGATGATGACAGGAGGAATTCTCCCAAGATTATGGTGAAATAGCTATCTTTTTCTTACAAAGGATTTTCAAAGGATTACGGGAACAATGCACGGGACATGACGCAACATAAAAAAGTACATGTGGATCTAATTTTTGCCATCACCGCACTTTTTTTTCGAGATATCCTTTTCCACGCTTGTTTCTTCTTCCCAAGAAAACCTGGATAACAGAATGTTTTGATTGAAAAAGATGGAAATTCATTTGGACAAATAAGGAGACTTATCACGATAATGTTTCTGCTAATTCGAAGTAAGGAAATAAAAATCAGGATGATGACAGGAGGAATTCTCCCAAGATTATGGTGAAGTGTAACCAGGAAATGTGTCCATGTGAACTGTTCTCGTTTGTCAGAAAGAATACTTACTTGATGTATTTAAAAGCTTCTGTTTGGAGAAGCACCCAATAACGACTTGCATGCGCTCTTCTTCTCTTTTTTTTTGCTCCTATATTTTATTCCCCACTTTTCCAAATGAAATCTTAACTTTCGCAGTTGATCTGAGACTCCAGCCCAGATGTAAACAAGTTGTGTGTGTGTGTGTGAATGAGAAATAAAAAAAATATTTTCTTGGCTTCATGCATCGCCTTTCCTCTCACTTTTGTTCCAAATACATCGCTCCCACTCCACCGTTCTCTGGACTAACAAAAGGAACAAAAAAAAATAAAGTCTGGAAATACACAAGTTTTGGTCCCTTGCATTAGAACGGAGAAAAAGGGGAAATTAGGAGGAAATCTTGCTTCCCACTTTGCCATCCCATTACTCCAGATTTGAAAAAAAAATTTGATTTTAATTTCATGAAATGCAAAAGTTTCGAGACATTTATCCCTGAATAGAAGAGGAGAGAAAAAAAACAGTGAGAAAGAAGAAAAAAAAACTAATTTGGCGCACTCCACTTTTTTTCTCTCTTGTTGTCATAAAAAACATATTCTTTGTTCAACAAAAACATTTTCATTCATCATAATATTTGTGTGTGTGTGTGTGGGAGAGGATTTTCACTTGGACAAGATGGGAAAAGATAAGTAGGGAAGAAGTGGAACTCGAGTTGTCCAATTTAGCGCACAGACTTTTTTTTTCTTCAGTAATAATCATTATACTCCTACTTCTCATTCATCCGGAGCTCAACTAGCTCTCGCCCTCACTTTACTTTGTCGTCTGCCAAAAAAAAAAAAAGAAGTTAGCATAGAGGAGCTAGCTTTTTACTAATAACCAGCTTTTTTGTAAAGGCTCCAACTCCAGAATACTTTATCACCTTTCATTCATTCCAGAAAAAAAAGAAAGTGGTGAGAGAAGAGTCCAACTACGAAATTTGTATTCAGAGTTGCTTATGCCGACTGGAATTAATGGGAGCATCGTTCAGCGTTGGCAATGATAATGAATTTGTGTAGAAGGTGGCTTATGAGCAGCTTGGAGTAATAAGTATGATCGCCAAGCATCCCACGTTTCTTCAAATGAAAGACAAGCTTTTTTTTACTTTATGCACGTGTAATGCTGCTGCACACAGAAAATGTACATCTGAATATTCTGAGATAATGGGGAAAACCTTGGGAAAAATATAAAAAGAGTTTTTTTTTTTCAGAAATAGTAGTGCAATTGGAGAAGTAGTGATATTAGAAAAGATGAAAAGAGAGTACTGGGTGCTCCACAAAAAACGAAGTGGATTGTACAAGTTCCCTTTGTCCAGGCTTCACCTTGACTTCCTTTCCACAATTTGAATGGGATAATTCAAGGTACAAAAAAATTTTCCGCACTCCACAAAAAACGAAGTGGATTGTACAAGTTCCCTTTGTCCAGGCTTCACCTTGACTTCCTTTCCACAATTTGAATGGGATAATTCAAGGTACAAAAAAAATTTTCCACAGTAAAACTTGCAACTGTGTAATCGGAGCAGGGAAAAAAAAGAAATTTTTTGAAGTGCAGAAATCTATCCCAACTTCACGGACTCCTCCATAATTTGCAAATGTCGAGTTGTTACAAAAAAAAATACTTAAATGCAGTAAGAAGAAGAGCCACACGACATGCCTGTTAAATGGTAACGTGACGTATATTGACAAATGGCGGGAAGTTGAGACCTCTTCAGGGTGGTAAAAATAAATTCCTAATAAAAAATGAACAAACTAAATTGAGGAGGCGGACGAGGTAAGCTGTCGAATTTTTTTACTTCAAGTATGTACTTAGGATGAAGCGACATTCCCTCCTGAAAACTGACAAAAGCAGGAAGTGACAGGAAACGTGCTCGAGTGTTTTCATCAACACGACACTGTAAAATCACGGGTTGAGCTTGGACGAATCATTTGAGTATTTTCGGCTTCAAGGATTCAAAGCTCGCTCATGCTCCATGGGTAACTGAATGAGCAATTAGTCAACCTTTATGAATCCATGTTTATAGCATACTGCGGATCATATATGTGCATAAATATTTTTTTGAAAGACAAGGGCTTAACGTTTTATTATCAGACACACAGTCAGGGGTCGTGCAAATGCATCTTCCTCAAAATGTTTATTTTCATTGTAAGGAAGAAGAACGTGAGAAAATGCGAAAGTGAACAAAAAAAAGTCGCCAAAAACATATCCTCGGACACATCAAAGATTATACTCGGGCAGCACTGCTTTTGCACGTTGTCATATGCAAAGATTAAAAATAATAGTAAACCCGGTTTCACGCATTTACATTAAATACCACTAACTTAATTCTAGTTCAGTGACACATACGTTGCAAGGGTTATGACTGTGTTTTACTTGAGCCACAATAATGTTCTCCAAACATATTAACACAATACATGCGCTTTCATCAAGATGCAGAACGGTTTAGACTTTGATGCAAAAAATTGGAGAAGGTATCTCCTGCTCCAACATAAAACCCTCACTTAATTTGCTCTTCGATGGTAGTCGCGAAAATTGCTCTTTCTTCATCTGTTCCAGATAAGATGATCATAAAGGAAGTGGTGAATTCATTTGACGCATGATACTCATTTCTTTTTTTTTGAGTAGAGATTCCTGATATCATGACTCACTCTCCAGCAGTTCAAGAGCATACTTGGTGGTGGTTTCTGGATAAATTGGAGAAGGTATCTCCTGCTCCAAC
>JAHZNF010001414.1:0-11520 GCA_027744215.1 Troglopedetes dispersus
TGGAGACAAGGGTAACAATGTATAATTTAAATTGTCTGGTTACCTAGAAATAAATGCTATTTTCATCAACGTACTCACGATCTTTTTGCTTCGCCTAGTACAATAACGCATACAGCTACAGTAATTTTCAAAATTTCAAGTTGTAAACACCATTACTTCAGGATATTAACAAGAGTGTCTGTTAACGATTTTATCTACGATGAATGAATTTCATATCTAATTGAAAGTAGGGTAATTAACTCCCAGCATTTATGTTGTAGAAATCTAACTGTAGGGACTTTTACTCGATGCGAGTAAAAGCTTTTAGGTAAAGAGCTCTAATATCAAGAACGTATTAATTCGTTATGATGACCAATTACTTAACTAATTGACTAGAAATCTGACACTTATGTATTAAACCTTCCATATATGTACGTTGTCGTACGGCATAACGCGGCATTCATACAAAAATATTGGTTTCCAAACTCAAGTACAAAATTTAATTTTTTAAGAAAGTATTGAATGAGCGCGATGTACATATGTAATGTGAATGTAATAATGTATTTCTGTGAACAATTAATCATCAATGATAATGATAACACGTCCACCATTCTTAAAATCTTCTTTTAGGACAACTAAGCGTACTTTATTTCCTAATCTGTTCTCGTCTTTCCAAAACCTGATAACAATAGATCTTCAGGGCTGCCATTCAAAATTAAAAAGTTTGCGAAACATATCCAAGTACCATGGCCGGCAAATATTTGAAATGATAGTTCGGCTCACAACATACTAACTACGAATAATAATAATATGTACGAATTGCGGTTTTATTATATACCATAAGTTATTTATGTACAATGTGATTCAGTGATTTATTCTTTCTTCCTTCATTTGTCTCTTCTACCTCAAAAACTTTTATGAGGTCTTTACCTATTTAATCATTTTTAAAATCTGTCTCTTTGTTGCGCTATAAAAACTTATCGTACTATAAGAATGGAATGGAGGCGATTTCGAACAAAAATCTCTTCTGTTACGCCTTAATCCTTCCCGGAAGTTTCTTACCACTATTTCCATTATTACTATTAATGTCATCATATTTTAAAATTTTCTTCAAGTCAAGCTGACACTTCGACTTGACTGATTGCAGCACTTCAGCCACACGAATAGCCAACTTCTGACCTGCAAAAGTAAAAAAAAATTCATGATTATTTACGAAGCATCACACAGAAGCAACATTGCAAGTTGGATTGTGAATAAACTTATGCAGACACATGCCTACTTTGCTGTTCATCTCAAACCACGAGAGCATTTCATTTGTAGTGTTGAAATCGCATTTACGATTCTAATTTAAAAACTCTTTTTTACTTTCACGGTCAAGTTTTAATAACATTAGAACTAATACTTAAGAATGTCTGATAAAAAGAAGTTTGTTTGTGTCTTTGTTTGTCCTGGATCAGGGAAAGTGTGTGGAAAGGCGTTCAGCGAACGTAAGAATTTAAATAGACATGTGAAGGATCATGAAGGAACGGTTACGTGTGATAAGTGCAACAACATGTTTCGAAATACAACAGCTTTGTACTATCATCAAAGTAAAGGTTGTAGTGGTAAACAGGCTGAAGATGCAGGAACCTCTATTCGAGATGTTTTTCGACGCGTGATTACATCAACGCTTACGTCCAACTCTAAGGCACATTCCCGCTTAATTGAAGACATCATGCTTCCATATATGAGTAATAACGATGATCAACATGTTTTATTTTTAAATTATCCTAATTAGCACTTATAAATTTTTCAATTTGTTTTCCTAAACTTAGTATAAAGGATTTCTGGACTTGACAAAAATCAAAGGTTTTGATTATGGGTCGTTCGTCTCCATCATGCATCCCAGTTATCACATCCCAATTGCAGTCTTGGAATGCGTTAGGTACTGTGACTTATACGGGAGTGGAACTTATTACAACCCGTCACCAGAGACAAAACCGCATGCTGGAGAGGTTTGCAAGCGTATTCATTTTGTCCTGGACGCATCTGTACCCAGAGGTTTGTCATTAATTTGAAGTGCTAATGTTATGGAAGCCATAACTTGATATTAACCTGTAACCACAACTAAGTTAAGAAAAGTTTTAAAATATTGATCAAAGTTAATGACAAACATGGTACCTTTTTTAAAAAAATCCTACTATGTATGTAGATAGTAGATATACAGAGTTGCAATGATGACTACAGTGGATCATCATTCTGCAAGGCACACATGGCCAGTGCCAGAAACTATTCAAATAATTTGGAGGACATGATTAAAACATACACATACACCAACGTGTGCCCGACGACTCAAATCATCAACCTTGCATTGACGAAACTTGAAAACTATGGACAATTCTTAGCATTGACGTACAGCAAAGTTTTCATCATGACCATTCCGAAATTGGCTGAAAAGTTAGTACTTTTACTAATTTCTGTTTTGTGAACACTTAATTTTACTTATGTTATATATTGTAGTATTTATTTGAAATTGTTTAGTTCTGCTGACCAGAAGTTTATGAACGGAAAAGTCCCTATTCTGACACTATCGGAAAAGTTTTCATGTACAACGTTAAAGGACAACTACATATTGAAGGGTATAACCCGGTGGCTAATGAGAACTCCACGTGTGAACCCGTTGCGGTAGATCCATTTGAACTGGCAGCCTCTGCAGGACTTTTCATCATCCTGCCTCAAACCGCATTTGCTTATGTAAATAAAGTTTACAATGACTCTTACGATCCTACTTCCGTTATAGAAGTGCTCCCCGAAGGTTGCTCCTCATTATCGCTAAGCCCAGCAGAACCTACGATTACCAACAAAGAAGCCGATCACCTAAGACAGAAACTAAAAGAAAAAGAAGAGGAAGTCATCCGACTACAAATTGAAAATCAACAACTTCGCTCACAGCATCGTGTATCACAACGAGTCCTTGAGGTAACACGCCAAACCCTTAGTGTCGCCAATCGACAGAAAAATTTGGCAGAATTCACAATTCAAACTAGAAGTCTCTCGTGGTAAACGTTTACTAACAATGGAAGAGGTTCAGCAAGAGGTCAAACGCAGACGTAAATAAACACTTTTTTAATTCATGTTTCATTTTGTATAAACTGTCAATAAATTCAAAAACTTCTGACCAAAGATATGAGCGGACTTGTCAATAATTGAAGGAACTCTTGGTGCACTGCAACGAAGAAAAAAAGAAATTTTATAAGATGTGATTTCCCCTGCTATACACATAGCAGCATTATATATGAAGTAATAAATATTAAATATTATTAACGTTAACCTAACCTGGTCGCCCCCGAACTCGCATACGCGGTAGTGATGGAGGGTTCCCAAGTGTGGTGGCACTGAAAAGATCAAGTACAATTATATAAGTTATATTTACCTTGAAGTCAATTCCAAACTAATGCTTATGATTGATTAATGAAAAATCTTATTTCGCTGTACCTGATAACGTGAAGTACCCAGTGGCCATTTCCCAAACAAAGTGGTTCCCTGCAAAAATGTTTCCAAACAAGGTTTACGCAAACAAAGTAGGTAGATAGATACATAAATGTAGGTATTATTCAATAAAAGATCCAGTAGTAACGAAATAGTAAAGCCTAGCATAGCACAATGTGCTTGCCATATTGCATTTGTTATTTTACCTGCTTCAATCACTTTCTCAGGGTCACATATGTATTTGGACCTGGAAACATATTGCAAAACAATGTAATTATGCATTTGATTATCTCATTGAGCCATCATTATTGTGAATTAAAAGTACCGTTGTTTATGTGGGTGTAAACGCGATCTCCGCCTCGTCTTGCGTAGCATGGTTAGGTGTCTGCTAACTTGCTCGGCAAGCACGTTTCCCTCGATTTTAAAGAGACTCTGGTCATTTGGCCACTGTAGGTAAAAGAAAGCATTTTGGAGGGAGCTGTAAAACAAAAAAAAAGTATCTCAGCCTTTCAAACAATTAAAGAGTCACGTTGGCTTGTTTGTGTAGTATGAAATATTTTAACCTTATATCGTGTTTCTATGAACTAATTTATCCTAAATACTTACTACGCCCCGATTTTCTTTTTATTCGATAGCGTGTCCAGTTGTTCAATAAACATTGAATAGTTTTGAGTTTTAGATGTGAAAGGGAGGGACCATGGGAGCACCTCAATCGCTTCCCCATATTCCTTCATTATGCAACTAACTTCCTTCCCAATGGTGTGATTGAAAAATGTAAATCTCTGCACACCCATGAGCTTGTGAAATTCCATAAACTCCAAGAAATTTATAATCTGTCAAAGAATTTTTTAAAGCTTTAGATAAAATGTTGGACATGTAACTAAAAATTAAATGTTCCCCATGTTTGTTTTTTAAAATTTAATTACGTTGTTGTAATTGAAATGAATGGGCTTCACACAGGCAGCAAAGTCAACGAGCTGGTGGGATTTTTCAGAGGAATATTGAATGCGGAGGATATTTGAGGCAGCAGAAGTTGGCGATGCATTTGCCATCACAGACACGTATCGAGGCTTCACTTTCCGATCCGGCAGGTTATCTGTTACCGGAAGGTAACAGATGATAAAGCAAGCACTGGAATATTAATAAGAAACTGTTATATCTGTGCAAGCTTGAGCAAATAAGTCGGATTTCGTACTTCGTTTTGTCTGAGGTTATTATGAAAATACATCTTTCTCAATATAGGACTAAGCGGATGCACATCTTTCTCGTCGGAGGATTTCATTCCACGTTCATAAAAGTCATGTTTCACCTTATCACAATCACTTAGTCTTGAACGTGAATTTTACGCCAACACACCTTTAAAATTCTAACGAAATAATATGCATAGAAATAGTAAACTAGAGGTTGATACGTTACTGTCGTACCTATCTTCATTATACAGGCAACTCCCGAAAAATATCGCTGAAGTACATACATAATATTTGCATTAAACAATGTGACATGTCTAAAAATAAAATCCTTGATTCACTTCGATTCTCCAGTTCTTTGCTTCTTGCAAGTTCTTTGAGCATAATAATGTATATAGGTAGTTCACTTTGATTGATGATTTGTGTCTCCATTTACTCATGACAAGAGTACCCATGCATTAAGTAGGGTCCCTTAAGCATCAAAATGCATTCCTAAAGCGATTCCATTCGTAAAGTCCTGGAGTTACATTTGCACAACATTGAAACTTTAGAGTATCTACTAGCAAAACTTTTGATCTCATTCTTTATCTATATTGGAAGGAACGAGTAACGAATGGCAAATGCTTCATGTAATGTACGATTTTTTGTTACTCCATGTTTCACCTCTACAACGTTACAGCTACTTTATTGAACTCGCAAAATAGAAACCGTTTAATAGAAAAGTTTTAAGGGAAAGCTTCATTATTTTCCTGATCTTTTTTATGTATGTAAGTGTCAAAAGAAAAGGAGGGAAAACTATTGAATCATAATGCATGTAAGTATTTTACTTTTATGTACTGAAACTCATACATATTATAGGAGTTTCCTTTAGCCAAGAGTGGAAATTATATGCGAACAAAATGCATGCTTCATTCTGACATTCGTTAGACAAGGGAGCACTGGGATTTTCCATTTTTCTTAGCCTTCCTCCTTTTTCTTTCCAACATTCCCCAGAGAATTTTTTGAGCATCATTCATTTCCCCAACGATACTTTCCCTTTTTATACTTTTATCATCGTAATACCCAACCTTGGATAGAGGTATAGTGCCTGCGAGTTCTCACTCTCATGCCTACTTTGATGCTGTGCTTCGTGCTTCCGTCGAATCGAATACTACTACTCCAATCTTTCCCACTGCGAAGCTTGGGACTGCTTTCTTCCACACTTTTACTAAAAAGGAAATATCTTTAAGCTCCCAACGAGTCAGAGTAAAGTCTAGGTTATGTTCATAAGAAGGCACAAAACTTTCATTATGACTATTCTAATCCTATCAGTGCATGCTCATGCATAAGGTGAGGTAAGAGGTAAAACAGCTTCCGAATAAATATACTGATTGAGTGCGTGAGAACACTGCGTTCACCTTTCAAAAAATTTCCATGCTTGTTAAAGTGCGAGTCATTGGGTCTGTCTAATAATACTTCATAATAGTAATCAGATTGAGTAGAGAAAGTCGTAAATTTCTAGTTCATAAATCAATTTCATGGGTTTATCTTGCACAAACAGGTAATTATGTTTTGTGACATGGACATCGTTGAGCTTGATCCTGGCTATATTTAGATGGCATACTACTTGTATCTCAAAAAGTCAAACGTCAGAGACCTCGTTCGCCAAAAGAAAAATCTCCGAGTGCTCCACCAGCATTATTACCTACCCATTCTTATTGCTATGAAGTCAAAGGAAACGTAATAAGTCTGAAGCTATATTGCGTGCAAATGAGCCTTTTCCGTAGAACAATGGCGAGTTCGATTTTTCATTTCATTTAATGTTCCCATTTTACGAACGAGAAAGGCATCCATTGCCTTGCGTAAAGGGAAACCCTCTTCTCCAACATTATCAAACCTATGCAAAAAACGGACATAAAATATTCTTTGTCCTGGGTTCCTGTGAGTAATTTTGTCTAATTCTATCCGGTTGTTTCCCGCAATACATAAGACGTATGCACTAAGTAAAATTCTTCACTCAATTGATTCACATATGTATATGTCATCCCCTTCTCCAAGCTGATTATTAGCAAACATCAGTCATAATCTGCTTTATCCAATTCGGCCTTTCTGATTAGAATCGGGGTTTGGGTGAGCCACTAAGATTATACAGTGGTGGCCGTCCTAACCTCTTCGTGCTTAATGTCATTGAATAAATAAAATTTTCGTCAGTTCGTAAATTAGGTAGTTAAACACAAGGTTAAAAAATAATACAAATTGTTGAACGCTTCGCATCTCTCTCATGGAGCCCAACAATGAATAATTTTAATACAACTTGTCTTGCAAATCTGGATCATAATAGTAGGATTGCAAATGACCCTTTGTTTTCAAGCCAGCTAAGCTATTCTAGATTTTTTGAAGTTGGATGACAGCTAAATTTTTAAAAAAGTACCCTACAAAAATCTAGAAAAAGTGTGCCAGCCTACATAACGTATCATCAGATCCGCGAATGCGATTAACTTTGTTTTCTTGGAAGCGCTTATTCGTTTACTTTAATCGTTTACAGGAAATAAAGCAGAATCATTTGACTAACAGATTACCTCGGGTAGAGGAGAAGCAGTCATCGTAAATCAAGACCAACATGACCAACCACTGGTATTTTTTGTAGCATACGCTATTTCTACTCCATTTTCCCTTTTGCAATTTAGTTTTAGTTATTTGCCAAGCGAACCAGAACTTCTTGATATAACCTCTTTCTACTGCATAAAAATTATACTCCTAGAAAGGTGCGACAGTTCTGCTTGCTGTAAGAGAACTAGAACTACCGCATTTTATACATTTCTTTATAGCTCATTCAGGTTCTCTTGCTTATTTATTTGTTTCCTTTGCATATGAATAAAATCCCATACAGATACTTTCCTTGCAATCCTGGAAGAACAACTAACCCATTGAATGAAAATATATGGAGACAGCGAGAGAGTGAAAGCCCGTCACTGCAATAAGTGGCACGGGGAAATGCGGAGCTTTCAAACTCAAACTTAGTGTCAACTCATGGGTCTTCATGCATAAAATATTATGCGAAAACTCACGTCTTACAAAAGGTATGTTTACGCTTAGATTATTGCGGAAAATATTTTCCCGTTTCAATAACATCCTCATCAGGCAGTGACTTATTGTTAGATCTTCAGACTAGTGCTTGCACTTTGTGCGTAGATACCTACTCAAAAATATGGGTAACTGCTTAAAATAATAAAGGCCAAAATGCACCACGTCCAACAAAATTGTTAAGCAGCACTTTTTAGGTAGAATTTAAAAATGAAAGTAGAACACTGAGTAAACTCGTTTAATAACCTGTAATAAAGGGTGTATTTAGTGATGTGATGATTGTATGTACAGTAACTTCAGCTTCTTTTGACATGAAACATTTCGGGTACAGATTGCAAAGGCAGCAAATATGAATTTTATTCGTCTTTCGTTACCTATATTTTAAATTCCAATTTTCTCGAATGGTTCTAATGCTCCCATCCACCATAGCGTACAACTTCGTGGTGTTGTCGTAAAAACGGCACTGAACGTGTTGAGTGGTCTTGGTCCTTGTTGCACCAATGATCCGGATATGACTAGAAGTAATTCAAAAATACAAAATTGAAGGCAAGCTTGTCGTTCCCAATATATTCGCAACTTTGAAAGAAGCATAAGTTAAGCAAACAGCAGGGCTGGAGGATTAATCAAATTCATTTCAGAGAAAGGTACCACAAGAACAATTCTAGTGCATCCATGTGTAAAACAAAATTAATTCATTTACATTGGCTGATTAATTCCTTCCGTTCAACTCTATTGTTCCTGTTATGTTAGAAAATAGTTTTAGTGGTACATACATATAACCAATCTATACACCCCCATTTCATCCTACTTGGAGGTTGTAAATACACCCCTATGTACGCCAGTTATGGAATGATGGTGATACCTCGAATTTAATTTCTGCCATCGTACAACATAGAAAATGTTTTTAAGTATACTTCGTATGGCCGAACTCGAGGTTTTCCTCGCATAAACTTTGTTGTTCACTTTCTCTTCCTGCTTCCTAGAAATTAAGATAAGGATGACAGAGGATTGTTTATGACATTCGACGTTCGTTTATCGAATTAAGATTTTTCTGTGCTTATTACGTGCCCGTTCATAAACATATGTATATGTATTATACTTATATTGATCACCAGGTTCTTGGAAGTACAAGATTGAGAGAGAAACTTTCCTAATTATATACATACCTTATATATCCTAAGTTTGATATAAAACAATTTTCGGAAAACGCATTTATCCTCGTAAAATATGTATTAAATTCCACCAACACAAATGTGCATTTATAGAGGTGTTGAGCTGACTCGTGGATGCTTGTGCTATTATCATCGAAAGAGACCCTTGAAAAGAAAGCAACCTCTATAACTTGCTACTAAACTAAAAAAACGTTCCCGCGTATGCCACACCAGCCTAACATCAACATTTCCAGACGACTGATATCCACCACCGCATCGCATGTTCCTGCGGGATATCAAGAGTTATGAGGATAATAACCTAAGTGAAAGTAAGGAAACAGATGCGATGCAGGAAATTAAATTTGAAAAAGACAAATGGGGAAGCGACGCGACACAGCGTTGTATCCCAAGGTTTTTCTTTTAATAACTCAACTAGTGACTAGAGCTTCTTTGTGTTTTCTTTCGGGGCAATATACACGAGGAATCCCGGTAGCTTTCATAATATGCATTTCATACATCTCTTTGCAATTCCTGAAATTTCAATTTAACAAAGCATGAAATAATCCGCGATGCTTCTTCTTCTTCTAAGCTGCAATTGCACATTTTACATGAACTTGGTAAACTTTCTAAAACAATGAAGCTGACACTTTAACGAAATTGTATTACAATTGCACTCGTGTCACTTCAACCATGATGAAATGAAACCGGTTGACTTTGCACGCATCTAGCTACCTCAGAATAAGAATAATGCAAGTAAAAAGGACGCAATGCGACTACCATGATCTCCGTTCAGCGGAATCCGTTTCTTTCGCTCCTAGGGGAGTGTTATACGAAGTTTGGCCAAGCAAAGAAATGGAAGCAGGAGCAAAAATTACAACTGAACTGAATGTGCTTGCAAGGGTCGGTATTCAGGAGGAGAAAAAGTAAGAAACCTTACCGTCTTAACATATGAACAAAAAAGTACATAGAAGGAGCATTGGAGCAGCAGCTTGGAAAATGAGTTTTTTGTGAAAACAGTGAAGAGAACTTACTCAAAGACAGTGTTGTAATAGGCCGAGTACACATAAAACTTTTCTTTGGAGCCCACAACTTTTTGCCAGTCAGGTTGAATGGGATGAACGTACCTAAGGGACATTGACGATGATGACGATGCGGCGGCAGCTGCCGCTGTGCCCTTGTTATTATTATTATGATTATTATTACTTTTACTGCTAAGGTTGTTCAAATTGTTGCTCTGGTTTTTGTTGTTGACATTATAACCACTTTTGCTGTTGTTAATACTATTGGTGTTCCCACTACTTCTGCTGCTGCTACTGCTGGGTCGACTGGCATTTCCGTACACGGAAGCGACTAATGTTGAAGTGTGAGAATCTACATGTTGCAGTGCTTCTTGTTGTTGCTGTTGTTTCAAAGACGATGCTGGAGGTCCTTGATATCTAAGGCTGCCAGCGTGTGGAGGAATGTTCACTGTGGCTACGTTCCTATTTTTATTGATATTATTATTATCATTATTATTCTTTTTTGTTGCTGCTACACTATTCGAAGAGGACGATAATGATACTGAAGAAGAGGCGACAGATGACGAGGATGGAGATGACGGAGCTCCGGGAGGAGACTCCTCATATGAAATATCCCAACTTGAGTAGTCTTCCCCTTCCTCATCCAGATCGTCGTCTTTGAGCATATTCTTATCTCCGTCCGTCATCAAACTTTCCATGAACTATAAATTTTTAAAAGTTGTATTTACAAATTAAACTGAAGCGCAAATACCAATTGTATACAGAATTAAGTAAATACATATTACATACTTACAATGATTATTGTGAATAAGCCAAAGAAGAAGATGACAAATAAGAAAGAAAGCCTCGATCTTTCGCGAATTCGTCGATTTGCTGAGGATAATTTCTTCTTCTTGGCCGAAGCCAATCTGGAGGAGGTTGTTACAACCATCGAGGAGAACTGTAATGGATCGGGGTTGGGAACACTACCACTACTTGTGCTTCTCCGCAGCTTTGTTATCTTGACTGCTGGTTTCAAATTTATTTGAACTATACCTATCGCTAGACGTGCACGTCTACGAATATTATTACATCATATGTATATTGCTACATTATAGGTTGTAGCTCGTAACTGCTTTGCTGAGGACTTTCTTGAACCGAAGAGGATGTTTGATGATGAAAGTTTGGATTTTTGCTCACTCAGGTCTGCAACGGCTCCATAGCCCTCATATTGCAAGGTATTAACATCATCTTCTTTCCGATCACACCACCACTCATTTCTGTGATGTAGCACCACGTGCCATAAGAACGAAAGTTGAGTCGCTCTGTGCAAAAGTAATAGCAAACAGGAATGGACTTTTTCTTTGATTCCTTGTCTGTGAAGTTTCTCTTTGCCATTCACTTTCCTGCAAACATAAAAAGACGTTTCTCAAGAAAAACAATTGACTTGATCCTGAAGAAATCCGCTTTATTTATTCGCTCGATGTCGTGAGGAATTATTGACGGTAGAAAGAACAAATTTGTCGTTTCTGCAACTGTACATATTTAAATTGAATGGCGAAAGCATCACAACAAACATTAGCGAGCTTAATTGAATCTCAAGGGATATTTGATGGTAAAATCGCGTATCTTTTCCCTACTGGGATTCTTTCTCCATAGTTCATCAACAGTGTT
>JAHZNF010001415.1:0-13077 GCA_027744215.1 Troglopedetes dispersus
ATTGGCTAACGATTCAAACAATTTTCAAAAAATGTCAGATGCACAACTAGAATAGTGGACGATACTTTCTGTGAAAACAGTTTTTAAAAATTCGTTGCCGTTACGGAGATCTCGCGCTAACGAACGGACGGACAGACAGACACACAGACAAACCCAGACCATACAGTCATCAAACAAAACTTTGTTCGATGCTAAATAAATGGAATGATGAAGGTTGTTTTGGAGAAGAAGAATGAGTGATGTTGTTTGGGAGGGGACCTGTTAATTCGATTAAATGGACAAGATTAAATTACATTTCTTATATGATCATCTCCCATGTTTTTTGATTAATCCCTTGTTAAAGCAATTCGGACGGGAGTCAATCAATTATTTACATGGATATATATCGGCTCTCTTTTCCCTTTTCTCCCTGCTTTTCACGAGATGCGTCCTGAGTGTCTAATTGTGAAGCCAAGTTAATCAATCACAACGGCCGCATCACATGCATGCTTCTAAGACAATAGAAAATTCCTCGGGAAACACTGACTCTCGCTGATGCGAGCCACTTGTTGGCGCTCTTTACATTTTCTCCCTCAAACATTCCACAATAGATTCTTCCTTCCTCGGAAAATTCCTCAAAGTCAGCAAAAATAGTAAATAAACAAACAAGCTCTGGAAAGCCCGGCTGCCTCTCCGCATGCACCAGATCATTGATCATCTCGTCATTTTATGACGGCCGGAGAAAACCATGTTAATTTTACTAATGGGAAAATATACACAATTATAGAGTTGCAGACATCCTCCCGAAAATTCTTGTGTTGGAGCCCTTTTCAATATTTTGGTCCGAGTCAGCAACAGAATATTAGCATCTATAAAAAATTTAAACACACAAAAAAACTCCTCCGAAACTCATCACCATCCTGATCACTGATCAGACCAGATCAGTATTCTAGTCTGGACGCGGCTTGATATTACGTAATATTACTCAAGAAAAAAAAAACAATCTGTCCTGGGCTTCCTGTCTTCTCCAGAGCGTTCATATTTTTTTCCTTTGCTGGAAACAATGGGGAAAAATCTCCGGAATATGTAATAATGTAATAATAGTGATAACAGGGCTAAAGTACAAAAAATAGAGTCAACGGTCTCAACATAATATCTGTTTTTTGTGTTAGCATTCCGAGACCATCGTGCACACTTAACTTGGTGCAATGTTGCCCGTGTATCCACCCACTCAGCCGTGGGTCGCACCACCATGCACTCCTCATCCCATAAATTATGTTGTTGTTGCATCACATGAACAAGATAATACTATTATTACCATGATGCGTTTTTTTTTCTTCTTCGTCTCCACTCACAATACAATTCCAGGGAGATAATAATATCGCCACCAGTTGCAAATGCAGACACTGCTACTGCTACTGCTCCTGCTGCACAGACAAGTTATAAATAACCTGAAAAAAAAACCTCCCCACGAACCACCATTTTTTTGGGAGAAAGTATAAGAGAAAGAAAAAAAATATGAAAGGAGAAAAAAGTGCATCGTCATCACATTTATGAAAAGAGAAGATCCTTGTGCATGTGTGTATGTGTGTGTATACAAGGTGGTCATGACAAGCTTTTGTTCCAGGTTTGCACTCTCTCTTTCTCTCTTTCGCTTCATTTTATTTTTATTTATAGAACACCCCCATATTTTTCATTTCCTTTTTGGCTGGCATGTGTGTGTGTATATGTGAGAAAGGTTGTGTGTGTGCGTGTAATGAATTTATTAAAAGATTCATTTGAGCAAGTCATAAACTTTTATATTATGACGTTCGCAATACGCCACTTTTGGCTCGCACAACATAACAGACGCACCAACAAAATGGATGAAGATATGAAGGACTGCAGGAGAAGAAAAAACGCACAGAATGAGAATTATGTGGAGGAAGGGAAAACAATTTCATTTTTTATTATTGTCTTTTTTCCTCTCGGTTTTTTCTCTCTTTCTCTCTTGAGCTAAACTTTACTCACATATTTTTTTCCTTCTCGTGCCATTGCATAATATACTTATTGCAACCAAGAAAACAACAAAAAAAGTATTCTCTTCATCTCCATTTTAGTTTTTCAACAAAGACACTCTTACAAAATACACACACACACAGAACTTAGAACTTAGAAACCAGCAGCATTCCAGCCAGCATAACCACACCAGTCAAGGAAGATCAGAAGAAGTGAAATACCTGAGAAAAGAATAATTTTTTTCAGAGAAATATTTATATGTGTGTATAACAAGTAGTCATGTTGTAGACGAAACATGAGTGCGGAATCCTCTCCAAGAACTGTGTACGTATGATACTCCTCATCATCATCATCACAGTTCTCTATCTGAAGCAGCAGGACGAAGGAATTTAGAGAGATTTTCTTGTTCTCTTGTTATATTTTCCCTTTTCACTCGTCTTCAAAAAAAACGAGGAGCGACAAAGGAGGCAATTGTTGAAAACAACTACGCACACAGAGACAAAAGAGTCAGGTTTTTTTAAGGGATCAAAAGCTGGAGTTGTGTGTTTGTTTCTTGGAGTGTGTGTGTGTGTGTGTGCTCTTTACGCGGGTTTATACGGGGGAAATGATGATGATGACGATGATACTAAAAGATGTACAAGAATGCTTTCTCTTTCTAGTTTGAAAGTTGATCTCTCTTCTGTCTCGCTCTGTGTCTCCATGAATTTCTTTTTTCCGCCTTTTGTTTAATGTTTGAAAGTGATGTTCAGAATAAAGGGATGCATGCAGATAAGCATAAAATATACAAAAAAAGGTAAAGCAGCAAAGAATATTATAGATGTTGGGGAGGAGGTAGTAGTAATAATAATGGAAATTTTTTTCTTGGTTATGACGATGACAGGAAAATAATAAGAATAAGAGTAATAAAATAAATAATATATATTTTTTTGGCAGAGTGTCTCATCGAAGCCCACATTCCAGGTGGAAAACACGCAGTTCACATTCCATTTAACAGAAGGTAAAGAAAGAGGCTGTATTGGAGACCGGTTCTTTATTTAAAGTTAAATGTACCTTTAGTGCTTTTTGCGAGTTTTCTCGGAAATAATAAGAAGGAACCTGAGTGTGCTGTAAATTAGAGAGTTGTCCTCAGAAAAATATTCTTCAGAGACGGTATACAGATCCAATAAAAAAATTTTCCCGAACAGAAAAAAAATTGCGAGTGAAAGTTGCTTGCGTGGAGATCGGTGCACTTAGACGACCCGGAGGAAAATAATAAAAAAAATTCAAATGTATTTTTGATTGAGACGGGTGATAAGTACGCTGTTGACACTTACTCGTGTCGTGATCTGCCTTCGTCTGCCGTTTCTAACGAGAACTCCATCTAATCAAAAAGAAAATATATTCGGGGAAAAAAGCGTCGCCTGTCAACGCCAATAATGGAGGCTACTTCCATATACTTTTTTATTATTCAAAAATTCTGTACTTCACGAGAGTTTTCCTGTTTTCCTACTTCACCATTACGTACAAGGATCACGGTTTTGCCATGCCTTTTACAAAAACGATGAACGAGCCGAGTCTCGGTACAATTTTTTTTGTCTGGAAAAAAAGATAGTTGGAAGTGAAGTCATTCAAAAAAAAATTTTTTTTGTTCCTTTATATTTTCCCCCAACAAACAAACGTAAGTGATAAAAAGGAAATCTATGTAGGATTGCTTGCCTTTGCTTAAGTTTCTAATTTTTTGTTTTCCTGTGGTATTGATATTGATCATCTTTGATGTTGTCATCGTTCTATAGGTTGGATGTCACACTATAAAAAAAACTTTCTTTCTTGATAAGAATCATCGAGTTCGCTGAAAAGAAAAGAAAATGGAAAAGTCTCTCCGAGGCTGAATCACAAGGAAACAACTTTGAGAGAAGGGACAAACCCCTGGAAATTGTTTTTTTAAAAAAACGTAGACACACACACATGTCCTCCATTTTTTTCTCCCTTGGTTTTTTTTGTTCAAACCAAAGTGAGCCTTCGTGGAGAACAAGAGAGGAGGAAAATCATATTAAGCTCTCTTTGGAATTATCTTGTTATGTGTGTTGTGCTGTGGAAAGTGGAGAGAGACATACACACAACACACACACACACACAAATGTCGAGAAAGAAAAGGACGCTGCTATGGCAAAGTCAACGACTCGAGGGAGAGGAGAAAAAAAACCAAGGTGGACTTGGAACTGTCTCCATTCCTTGGTGAAAACACAAAAAAAACAGACCATTTACTGTTGCGTTTTTTTACCATTATTATTTCACACTGAAAAAAAGGAAAACCATAAAAGTGACTCTACACAGGCATGTGTGAGACATCTTAGCTGAGAATGGAAGAAAGAAGAAACTTAGTTGACGATGAAGGCATCACCATATGCGTCTCCTGATGGAACGTCTAACTTCTTGTGTTTTTCAAGAGGAAGGTTCTGCCCACTCCGTTTTTTTTAAGATCTTGTTTTTATCATCCTCCATTTTAACGTATAACAGTCCTCTAAAGACTTTACTTATTTTTTTTCTTACACGATGATATTCCGTAAGCTGGTTTCCGCCTTAAAATCCATTACACTTATCTGTTTTTGACCAAGGAAAAAAATATGAGAATAATGTTTCAAACCTGGTTTCGATTACTTTACCTTGTTTTTTGGGAAAGAAGGTAAATAATGAAAGACACGGGATGAATTTTAGTTGAATTTCTTCTTTCTGCGAAAAATATTCTTTTAAAAAGAGTTGTGCTCATAAAATTGTGCCCTTGATTTTTTTGTAAAGGGTTTCCATAATACTCTCTCTCTCTCCTCTGAGAAGAGAGAAACCTGGTGGCAGAAGTGAAGCAGGCAAGAAGAACAACATCATTTAACATGGTTTGTCCATCGACAAAGACAACAAAAAATGGAATTATCTCTCATGCTGGCTGAACATAATAGTGGACAAATGTCAGCGGAGATAACCTCCCGAAAAAAAAGTTGTATGTGGGTGTCTGCATTTTCAGCAGCATCTCTTCAAACAACAGCGAAAAAAAGAATGAAAATTTTTTCCCTCACTTATTGCTTTTCCCGGTGAAAGGTACTTAGTTGATAGCACAATATAGTAGATTAGGACGAGCTCATTTAAAAAAAAACAAACTACATAGGTATGTACATATAAGCATATTTTGTTACCCTTTTGTAACTTACATACAAAAGTATGTACATGCAAGGCTTGACAATGAGACGATAAAACAAAAGGAAAGAGCAGCCAGCAAAACTGAAGGAATGGCATTTCTCTGTATTTACTTTGTAACGAGACAGCGTGTGTAGGTGTGCGTGTATTTACGTGTAATTTTATTTTTTTTCTCTTCTCTTCAGAGTCGTTGAGGAAAAAGGACGAACTCTGTATGTGTGTGTGTCTCTTTTTTCCTTACCCTCTTCTGGTAATGGTCATAGGAAAAGATGAGACAATTTGAAAACGTAACTCAGGGAAAATGTGGCAGTTTATTGTCCTCTCCTCTTTATTTAGATACATCACTGGAAGCACAGAGCTAAGAAGGAAGACCATTTTCGCAGATAAACACATGAGCAAGAAACATATGAGGACAAGGACATTATTATCGGGAGAAAATAGTGCCAGTTTAAAGACGCCTATTTTGTCTTCCACTCTGCCTTCTGTCCATTTCATTATTCTCTCCAGTAAAAAAAACGTGCTGGACTAGGAGCGAGCTGTATACTTTCCTTTTATTTTCCTCCGCACAGAAGAGCTCGTGGTAATGTCTTGTGTTGGTTAAACTTTCACCTCGTCTCCAAAAAAAAGAAAATTATACGTGGGCACCGACTCCACAGAAGATGGCGGAGAGTAAACAACCAGACTGCTTTTCACAGTTGGATGAATTGAATGCCTCTTTTTTTATCTGAGAGGAGGAAAGGAGAAAAAAAAGAGTTTCTAATTAACTTACCTGCTTGCACAACAGGTTCCTTAGAAACATATAAAGCAAGAATGAAACTTGTTGGAAGGGGAAAGGGCAAGGAATGTGAAGACCGTTTTCAACCTTCCTCTTCAAAATTCCAAAAAAGGAAGAAAAAACCTTCTTTTGGAGGGAACACGCCGGATGTGAATTTTTTTTGAGTTGTGCCTTGTCACCTGTTCTCTTGTTCAGCTTCTAATTGACTTCCTATTGAAGAAGAACCTGGGATGTTTCATCTGGCTTGAGGAAATCAAAAAGGGAGGAAATATTTTTTATATAAAGTATGCGTGCGTGCGGGGATGTTTGTTGGGGAAAAAGAGTACGTAGGTATCTTCTTTTGGAATTCAATCCAAGAGATTCACTCAGGAATTTCAAAATGCTTTTCTTCTTCTTCTTCGACTTTCCCATATTCCTTCCCCAGGAAGAAACTATTATTGGTCTCCAAAATGTATTGTGTGTGCCTTCTCGAATCCACAAAATTAGAAATATATGTACGCACACCCACACACGCACACACTAATAAAAAAACGGGATATGATGAGTGGCCCCTGGTCCGCTACATGTAATATATATATTTTTTTCTTTCCAAACTTTCACCGGTTGACCAAGTCGTTTCCTCTCTTTTTTTCAAAACTTCCCAGAAAAAACTGTATTTTTTGCCGTTTAAACAGAAAACAGGACAAAAGATTTCTTGAACCATCATCTCTTGTGGAGAAAAAAAAAGAGAAAAACGGTTGCCTTCAATTTTCTCCCAAGAAAGTTTGTTATTCGTTCAACAAACAGAAAAGCGGAAGTGTGTTTTTTTCTCCCACTTTATAATACGCGTGTAGGTTTATATATATTTGCCGGCGTGTGTGTGTGATGTCTACAGTGGCCACCACTCACTTCATCATCATCATCACCATCGTCATCTTTTTTTTTGGTATCACCAAAAGTGTGAGATTTTTCCCCTCGTTGAATCCACAAGGAAAAATATATATGTATAAAAAAAGAATCTGAAGCAAGTTTTTTTTCCGGAGTGAATGTGTGAACTTGTTATTGCTCATCCGATTCCTTTCTTCTCCCTCCATCAACTTATCTCCCTTGTTGATACGGAATCTCTACTTTTTATCTACTCACTTTTCTCCCTTTTTTTCCTCGAGCGACCTCATGACCACACACAAAGACACAATCCAGTCACTTTTTTTTGTTCCTTCCGTGTGTGTGTGTGAAGGTATGTTAGGTGTATTTACTCTGGAGTTACTTAACGCCCGTTTTTTCGAGAGAGAGAGGGACTCGTGATGGGTATGGTATATCTTCTATGCTGCGCTTTGAATTGACTGGACAATTCGTGAAAAAAAAGAAGACCGAACAATGGTTAGGAGTCTTTTGAAATGTTCGACGAAAAAAAAGTTGGAACTTGGGATGACCAAAAGTGCTTCATTCTGTTTGACTGGAATGCAAGACAGTAAATAAAAAAAAAGATGCGAGCTTGGATCACATAGATTTCTTAATACTTTTTATTTGACTGGAAAGAATTTTCTGGTCAGAGATTTTTTTTATTGTTTGCTTTCAGTGGTGGTGGTGGGTGCAGTATGCAGCTTCAAGTCAAGTAGCCAAACTGTGACACCACCGACCAATATTATCTCTTTAAAAAGTTTCACTCTTCACTTCTTCAGGGTTGGTTTCGGGATGTGCCATTTAATAAAAAAAATCAACAGAGCATTGCCAGCTGCAAATAGCATAATAGCTGCTACATAAAGAAACATACTAATTGCTCCATAATTTTTTTAACAGAGCATTCCAAGTAATTGGTTGCTCTACGAAAAAGGATTGACATAGTCTGCATAACTTTAATTAGTCTGGATATTCCGTCGGACGGAATGACACACTGACAAGGTAAATTCCATAATATTTCCGCATCTGTGGTGCCCTCCATCCCACATTTTTAAAGGATATCGAATACCTTCCTTGCATTCATAAACACTCTCCATTTCTTTGATCATCCCGAATCATCCTCGTGACTCTGAGCTGCCCAACTCTCCTCCAATATCTGTCTGCTCAAGCAATTGTCTTGTCAGAGTTGCTTATCTAGGAAGCTTGCAGATCTACACCACCACCACAACCTCAGACATAAATACATTTTCTCCCGCCTCCTTCTTATGTACACTGTTTCACTTTCTCCAACCAAAAAACGAAACATCCTTAGTTGGAGTTCTTTTTTTAAATAAAAAATGTGGATATAAAGAAAGAAGAAAATTTTTGAGCAAGTATTCTCCGTCATCTTCTCGCCAAGTGTAAATACAGCAAATGTGAGGGAAAAAAACGGGGGAAGCTTGTGAAAGTGTAATATGGAGACAGGAAAAGAATGAGGGTGTTACCACATCGTCGACCAACAGAGTCTATAGCTATCCATCCCTATTCCCTGCGGTTTCTTCTATCTTTTTTTTCTCCTGCTTCATCAGAAGAAGATGAAGCTGGTGGTGGTTGAAGGTGGCACAGCACAGGAGAAAGAGGAGCACTAGACGAAGCATGGAAACGACTTAAGAGGAAAGAATGATGAAAACCCTGTTGAGCCATTCCTGACAGCTACACAATCTTGTTTGAACAGGACTAATCAACTGAAGGGAAGAAGCGAAATAAGCGATAGACTAAGAGCAACTTCGCTTACCACCAGAGAACTTGATGATCACGATAAAAAAGAAAATTGTATGGACACCCTCCTTACCTTGGCTCCACGCTTCTCTGTATTATTCTCCATCCTTATCGGAATAGAGTTTCGTGTAGATATGTAGTTTTGAATGGGAGAAGCAAGCATATACTTTTTTTAAAAAAAAAGAAGTGAAATTGATCTAGTGCCTAGTCCCATTCTTATTTTGTTCACACATTCATTTCCCTACGCAAGCATTTTCAGCTGAGAAGAGGATAGCTATAATGTATCTCTTCTCTCCTTTTTTAAAAAATATTTCTTAATAAGTGTTTACCATCTATGTATGATATCAGGAAAAAATGTGCGGAAAATTTATGTGGAGAAGAAAACGTATCAAAAGTGAGTTGAGAGGAAGAAATATAAACTGAAAATTTACTTTCTTGCACGCTCACACACCCGCTTTTGCTTCCCCATTCCCTTCTTAAAGTGTAACAATAGAAGGAAGAAAAAAAAATATGATGATGGAGATACAGCAGGTTAGCCTTGCTTTTTTTAAAAAAAAGTGAAGTCGGCTATATATAAAATATTATCATATTTTTTTGTCTTCATGTTTCGCCATTTTCCCTCTGACTTGTTTGACTGGAGAAAGGAGGATGAGTAAGAAAAAGGAGGAAGTGAAGTGAGATGGAAATGCACGAGGATGATGATGAGGAGGAGAAGGAGAAAGATTCAAGCTATCTATTATGGACCAAGAAGACGCATTATTATTATTATTTGGAGGAAGGAAGGGAAGAAGGAGTAGACTCGTTCACGCGTATTATTATTGAGAAGACCTATCATTTATTTCTTCCTTCCTCGATTTTTTTTTCGCAGCCTTTTCTCCATGTGTGTCTTCCTGAGTCTCTTTTTTTATTTTGTGAATAAAAAAATTCTGAAAAAAAAATACCTCATCCAGTGAAGCAAAGAAGAGCATCATCGTCATGCATGTGTATGTCAGCGGATGAGGAAGGGCATAAGGCGATCTTTTTAAAAAAGAGTTGTAAAAAAAAACCTGAAATGATGAGAAAAAAGGAGCAACAATGTTACAGAAGACTACAGAAAATTGTATCTCTTCTTCCTCTTTTTTTTCCTGGAGCAGCAGGGAGAGGAGGAGGAATGATCAGATTTTTTAAGGAAGAAATATAATAAGGAAAAGTTAAAGAGGAAAAAAATATAAAGCACGTTTTGAAGGGATATATCAGCTGTAAATATCAAGCGTTTCCGATGTTTTCTTTTTTTTCTCCTTCTTCATGACATCACAATATATCATCTTTTTTTCTCTTGATTCGCTTTTTTCCCCTCAAAGAAATGTATGCAGACAAGTGCACAAAGGCTCATCCGTGTTTTTCATCCTCATCATTTTCATTTCATCAACTAGCTTTTCTTTTTTTTTAAATAATATCAACAGGATAGAAGATAGAGAAGGATAAAAAAAATATTTTTTAATGCAGTGCATGATGATAAGCCTCGTGCAATGCATATGGAAGATGGGAGTTTATCCTCTGAAAAAAATAACCTTTTTTTTAAAAAAAAAGTTTTATGCTTTAATCAATTGTCACAGGAAAAGAATGGTCATGTATGGCATTCTTATCCATCTCAGTTTCTCCATCGTTCAGTTTTCCGTTGAAAATGGTGAGGAGTCGCGCAGTTATGGAGATCCCGATTGATGAATTTTCATAGTTACTTAAGCAAGTGTAGCAGAAAAACGGTAACCAGGAAGGAACGAGAATGCTGCAAATTCTTTTTTTCTCTAAACATATCATGCCTCTCCCATTTCCCATTTTCAGTGCGTCACTGTGTGGTAGTGTGTGCGTGTGTGTGCGCGCGTATTTCTCTTTTTTTTTTGGTACGTTTGCCAAAACCCATAATATAATAATTTAAGCAAAATCCATTATATTTTATTCCTTTCTCCAGCAGATTTTCCCTCTTTTCCTCCAAAATATATTTTTTGGAGGAGTCTCGGGAGTGCAGCAACACATTCTGATGGTAGAGGTTGTTGAGGAAGGAGGTTTGTCCGTATTTTGCATTGCATTAGGAACAGCAGCACGACCACCACCACAACTTTTCCTTTAACCAGCATCATGGAAAAAGCTGCGTGATGATCAGTCTAGCAGGATATTTTTTTTCTGCCTCCTCCTTGCTAAAATTGTAACCTGTCTGCAGCATGGCTAATTAGCCTCACTCTCTTCTCTTCATCGATTCCCACCAAAAATTTGTGGAAATGGAGAGGGGAGTATTGTGTAAAATGCACGGACATAAAAAAAATATTATATTCTCCTTTTCGACGCTCTCTAGCTGGCTGCTGCGTGTCGGTCCGTATGTCTGTCCAAAATTGGTATCATCCCATCATATCTGAGTCATCATCTGACTGCTATTGTTTTATAATGATATTACATCCGTACCTCTCGACATCCTAATCACAACCTCCGGAGAGCAATGATGTACACTTCTCAGGAGCACGACGAACGATGAAACGAAACATTGAAGCCTACACAGAAAATAGGAAACAGTGTACGATGACGACGGTGGAGTCGAGTGTGCTTTTTAGTCGAGTAGCAAATCTAAAAATCCTTTTATTTCATTGTGGATTGTGCTCCGGGCATTTGCATATTATCCGTGCGTATGGGAACGGAAGCAGGGAAATGAACAGTTTTTTTTTCTTCTCAGGACGAATGGATTAGCCTACCACACTTTACAAAAGTTGGATACTCGTTTCCCACAGAATGCAACAATTTTTTTTTCGGGTTACAAAAAGAGCTGAGCTCTGCTAAAGAACCTTGATGTAGGCTAAACTGCAACAATTTAATAAGAAAAAAAAAAGATTTTCAAAAGAGGAAACGTAATCCCATTGAACTTTACCCGTAACCAGGGATAGGCTTAAATTTCTTTGTTTTCAGGGATTTGATAAGTTCCTTTCAGTTATAAACTTTTCAGTTATGGCTTTCAAGTTGAGGTAATTAACTTGGAATGCTTGAAACAATACCCAAATAATTTTATCGATGTAATGCCGGATTAAAAATTCTATAAGGAGCATATTAACTTAATTTATGGATGGATGAAACTGCGCCGCAGTTGTCCGAGATAATTACATAAATTAAGTTCACTATCATTCACCAGGTTTCCCTTTATTCAACACGGAGCACCAAGCACTCCATTTTTGACCACCAGCAAGTAAAATATAGCCAAGAATCCCAATTCGAACGATGAATGTGCTGAAGACAAATATAATATATATATATTTTTAAATATACAGTGTATATTGTATATACCTAGTGTTATGTCCATAGAAATGAGTAAAAAGTGAGCAATTTTTTGGAGATACTTACCTTTAGCTCGAAGGAAAAAATGACAATGTCGATGATGATAAGGATGATGCTGATAAGAGATGTTTCTCCTCAGCTTCGCAACATTACATGATACAAAGTTTGAGACGAAAAGTTACACCATTACATGAGCTACATCATGTTCCTACTGTTATTACTATTGCAGCTTGGTGTCGCTCAGAGTGGGACACTGGTACCTCAACACATTGGAATATTATGCTATCCGTTTTTTTCTTGCTGTAAGGAAAACAGTTCGACGAAAAAATGTACACTGGAAGATTGAGTCAGAATATATTTTGGTCTGCAAGTTTCAAAAAATGTATCCTGGTATTTTGTTCATATTGAATATTTTTTGAGTGGTTTGAAGAGGTTGATGGCACTACATATTTCGCTCTGCTTTACAGAGATAGGTTGAGTTTCTGAAGAAGAAAAAAGAAATTTGGAAGGCGAAGGGATGATGATTATGACGAGGCCAGTGGCAGCTCTGATGATGCTCTCCTCTGTGATGTCGATGATAAGGTTTCGTCTCATTGTGTCTATTAAAATTAATGCTCCAACCAGTTGGTCCTAGTATTGCCAGAGAACTCGGAGGAAAAGAGCACAGAAATCAGGAAGAGGAGGATAATGTATTAAAGAGAAAGGATGACAGGAACCCGTTCCAATTATTGTCTGTAATGGCATTATGCGTTCACTTTCTTCCTGTTTTTCAGAGTCTTTCCCTCTCACATACACATACATTCCAGTTTTTGTAATGACTGGAGAGTAGTTTGAGTGTGTGTATGCAACTCCGGAGTCCTTTCACTTTTCCCCGGGTTTATGTTGTCGTTTTTCCCTGGAAAATGAAACAAAAGGTTGATTCATTAGATTTTCTCTTTTTTTTTGACTTTTTCATCGTTTCTCTTTTTGTCCTGGTGACTTGACTTCGTATTATATATAGGGATGGCATTTGTGTACACATGTGTACACATTTAACTTTCAGCCTGACACAGTGTGTACGACCGAAAACAGTTTTTGAAAACGTTTATCTAATTTGTTTTTGTGTATATTTGTGTCTGAGTAGGAAACATTTAAAGATAAATGTGTACACAATGTGTATAATTGTTTTTGAAAGGTACGATACTTTTACCGAATGTTTAAAGTAAAAATTACTGTAACAAGCTGTTTAT
>JAHZNF010001417.1:0-10036 GCA_027744215.1 Troglopedetes dispersus
GGAAAATTAAACACTATAAGATTTTATACACTTATAAATTTTCGCGATGTTAAAAATATAATTTCCTATTGACTTATACCCCGGTGCCTGCCCCTGATTTCGTGTCTGGGTACGCCACTGCGACTATGACATGATAATGATTGCGAAATTGATAAGTGGACATGACACACACTTTCTCACTTCCGTTCCAGCTACATCACAGATCGAGAACCATGGAAATCACCAACGAAGGTGATGTGATGTCGTTCGAATCAAATTTTCCAATTTAAATTGTTTACAATGCTATGCTGATGTTTGATAAAACTTCTTCTCATGTTTTTAATAAATTGCATTCATAAAGTCACAAAAAGGAATTCCAAGTTAATGCCTTTTGAAGTTCGATGGGTCAGTTGGAGAGTGTTCGACAACGCTGGTTGGGTTGAGAAGATCAAATTGAGCTTGTCCAATGTATCTACGACCTTTACAAATTAAAATTTTTATATTTTCGAATAAACAATCTTTTGGCCCACTAAATATTCATTGATTGGCACCGAAGGATCAAAGCAAACATTTCGTTGAGGTTTTCAAAACTTTTTCAAACGATTTCTTTAAAAAATATATATACTAACCGAATTATAGACGTATTGACCGGAGACAGTAATACGCATGCTAATTTTTTTTTTGGAAAAATTGTGTGAAAACTATTATGAACAGTGGTGAGTATACTCGAAATGGCTAATGCAGGATAAAACACCCACCACGATATCCCCGAAAACATTTCAAGAGCATGTAAAGTAAATAAAAGATTTGAAAAGAGTCTCAGCTTCGCTTGTTTACAATTGTGTGAGTTTGGCTATAGCCCACTGGTGGAGTGTGCGTTTGTCACAGGTTCAAATGGGATTTCTTCTATTGCGCCTCAATTCATTTTTCTACTAAAAAATACAGCATCAATGTTTTGTTAGAATTAGTCACGCAAATATAATTCCGACAAAAACAACAGATTTGGAAAGCGAACAACACGATCAAGCTGGAGTGGGTTTTTTTTGGAAAGATAGGATATTTTTCTGGCCTCATCTATTTTAATTATTACTCTTACAATAACATTTTGATAACAAATTGCAAAAACAATTCTTCTATTTATCCCAGATAATTAGTTGAATTGAAAGTTACAACAAAAACATTAAACTCCTCAAACCCTCACCTCATAAGCTCGTGCAAATACACAAAACCAATGTAGAAGAATTTTGCGGGGGAAAGTGATGAAAGATAATTCATCCTTGACTCCAGTTCTTCAGAGTGAAAACTACATGCTTGTCACGCCTACGACCAATTGAAAGTCAAAATATTGCTTTCATGGCGCCCACAGACTTGCTATTTAAGTTTTCCTGGAGTTCTCAACACATGCAAAATGTGAATACGCAGGATATTCAAAACAAGGAGAAATCCGTAGTTTATTTAATCATTCCAACTCTAATCACACTCTCGTACTGATTTTAATGATGATGATATATAATTGCCTGAACAAAAACATACTAAAGCAGCAATTATGATAATGATTACTTAAATTAATAACATTCACTCACTTTTTGCGACGTTATTCCCACGTCAAATGTTTTTCTAAGCTGGTGAAGTGAAGCAAATTTATTATACCTACATTGGTAATTGCTAATTGCCATTGTTACCTTACAATCCTGCTCGAGCATATCGTGGGTTGCTGTTTTAAACATAGTCGTTAAAACAATGATTCAAACAATCCATGCAAAAAAATAGGATTCCCAAACAAAATCTCCCTAAGGGTTTGGGAAAGCAGGGTAAAAGGTTACTCTAATATTGGGTACATCTGTGGAAATCGGTTGTGACAGTTGTTCTAGAAAGAACATCCCTTCCTATCGACATCTTTGTTTTCGAGAGTGCCGAGCCGAGTGGAAGGAAAGTGATTGAGAAGCGAAATCCGAAGATGCTGTCATCATCATAATAACATCGTGTGGACGCTCTATATAGATCATCAACGGAGGCAGCAGTGCGACATCTTACAAAATGATCATAGTATTCTGTAATGGTGTCCTAGTCCTATTATTACTCGAACGAACAGAGGGGGAGATCACCACTTCATGTGGTGACTCACTTCTGTTCGCACATTTGATTATGTTATCAACCAGAGAGAGAGAGAGAAGAGAGAAAGCATATCTGTGCTTACATGGTGGCACAGGGGAGTCTGTTTGTATACTTGGTTCATTTCTTGCATGGTAGTAGTGATGGCGCATAAAATATGAACGATAAGGATCATTTTTTCCTTGAAAAGTTTTCATCTCTTGACACAAACCACGACAAAAATGATGGAGCTCAAGTGGAACATAATTTGCATGCGACACTTCCAAAGAAATTTGAGAAAACAGAACAAGAAGGATCGGGTTTACATTAGCATTGCATTTGCAATCACCAACAGTTTTCGTTGATTCCTTGACGTTGTATGTTCTATAGATAGGAAATTTTTTTTTCTGGATACAAGAAAAGTGCAGAACTGACGCAAGCATTTTCATTTGAATTCACACGAGAAGCAGTTCGAAGAAGAGAATTTATATCAGCAAGTCATCATCGGTCATTCTAATGAGATGCGTAATAATAGCAACGATGTGCAATTTCACAGGGAACCTTGCGATTCCCTTGATACCAATAAAAACCGTTGTTGTCGCAATTTCAGAGATTGAGGATTTCATGAACGTGGATCTCTGAGCAAATAAACTAGAGGATTTAGGATTACCCAAACACGTGCTCTGGAAAGATGTCGTAAATAGTCTGGTAGTGGTGATCAACTGGAGCATTGTCGTGTTTACATTGTCGTCATATAAATTTTTGCATTAATACTGTAAACAATTTACCGACCAAAATATTTTTTTTTCGAGTAACAATTTTCTCAAGATTTTTTTACTGGTGTTTACACAAAAAACGAAAATAAGTAAATATACGTAGGTACAATGTATACTGTGATCTGGTAAATAGAAGGAGAAAATGCGAACTAGAAAATTACTACTACACTTTTCATGTATGACCACCATAATAATTTCAAAGTGTGTAATTAAATGCATTGCTGAATTATGGCGTCGCCGCAGACCAGCTCACCACTATAGATCAATTTGATCGTGTTTTCAAAATCCACGTGGCATACTCATAATTTCGATAGTATTTATCAACTCACAATGTGCGACCCCAACACAAAACTATGCAAGGAAAGGATACGAAGACAACAAGAATTTTCAAAAGTGGATTATGAAGGTTACTCACAAGTTGACGGCGTTCTGCCAAAGTGTCTTGATCTGTGGAGGTGGCAGCAGCATACAACAGTTGGGAAGGACTAGAGGCCGTTCTTTGATGAAATGCCATTGGTGTCCCATCCTCTGAAATTTAATCAGATTTGCATCATGTTTGTACAAGTGAGAAATATTTATGAGTGCCGCGATCATTTTACTCCGCACATTCCATCGCACGCAAGAAAAAAATTCCTCCACTGCCCTAATTAATTGCCCGCATACTTTTATGAATGTGAAACGGGATCACCATAATAATATTTCTTATAGATAAGCTATATTATTATGTCCTTGCATATTTTGTTCTACACTAACCTTTGGTATGATAATGAGTAACCGGTAAATTTGCACTAATTTTCCTCGACCGAGCATTCGAATGCTTGGTTTGTTTGGTCAGATTGAGATCATCCATTGAGGACATGAACTTTGGCTGCTGCTGAGAAGTTCTCGTTCCACTACTGACACCACCACTAATAATATTATTACTATCACTGTCATTCTGAGTTGACCGACTTGGCGAGCTGGACTTCGACTCCCTCCAAAAATCGAAGGTGTCGAAGTCCCGATTATTTCGTGGAACCACTTTGTTCATCTCCGCCTCCAGCATTTCACCGTACGGACCCCGTAATGGTCGCTTACTGTATCGACGAGGTGGATTCTGCCTGTTGACATTTGGGGAGCTCAGACTGCTCAAGCGATCACCTTCCCTTTGCCCTCCGATATCATTTTCTGAGGGACCTTTGAAGTAAGACTGCCCACTCACAGAGGATGTCTGAGGTAAGGATGTGGAGTGCAGATTACTGGCTGAGTGGGCAGCCGACGGGGTTATAGCTGGAGATGATGTTGAGCCCCGTCGAATGGGTGAAGCCAGAGCAAGAGCATCTGTCAAAGGTGAGTTTCCTGCGCTCAAATGCGACCGATGAAGGGTGAGCGCAGGTGGGTGGGTGGTGATGGGTGGACTAGTGCACCCATCACTCTGCCTGTCACCCTCCCCTGACTCATCCGACTGACCAGAAGACTGACGATATAGTCCGTGCTTGTCCTTATCTGCTTCGTCCTCCCCTCCCGACCCAGAAATGGAGGAACCTCCTCCAACGTCCAAGTCCAGAAGGACATGTTTCTTTTTCTTCAGTTTTACTATAGTTTTGTCACCAGCAGGAGGGTCCTCTGTTGTGGTTGGAGTGGCGACATTTGTGTCGGAGCGTTCCTCGTCTTGGTCGGATTTGGGGCCTTCTTCACTGCTGCTTCTGGCCATTATACTTTCTTCTCGGATAAGAGGGGGAGATCGCACAAGCTGAGGCTTTTGTCGGGTAATTGTCGGAGGAACTTTCTCCGCACTTCGTGAGAGTGAACTTTTTCTGACCTTTTCTTTGCCATTACTGTCATTACTGAGGTTATCCTGGGTACTTTGCGAATCTGCAGGAGTCACACTCTCGGTTCCACTAATACTTTCTTCATCACATCCTAAAAATGTATTTCCATCTTGATCACTTCGATTCTCAGTATTCCTAGAATTTAACTTGTCTGCAGGAGAAGGTGGAGGTGGTGGGGGAGGGGGAGGAAGAGGAGGTGGGGGAGGTGGGGAGGCTGGTGTGCTTGTACTTTCACTTTTCTCCGAAAGAATTTCATGATAATCTTTGTTGGTACCCTCTTCCTGAAACACTTCACTTTCGTCACATTCAATAAGCAAGTTAGGCTCAATATCTGAAGAGTTGCTAAACTGAAAACGGAGTCTTCCATTATCACCACTTGCCGCACTTCGAAAACTATCCTCACACTCAATCGACTGACTTTCCATGCTTAAAAGGCTCGCGACAGGTTTACTTTCGGGAGGTTGGATAATCCCGTGGTCCCTTGGTGGGATTCCCTGTTGCTCGGTGAGATTGGGGTGGCACTCGGGACACTGTAAATTCTCTGGCATGTCACAAGGTGACGAAGTCTGGTTGAAATTTTCCATGTTGTTAAAGTCCTCTAAATCATTGGCAGGGAAGTCATTATTAATGCCACCATTACTACCGTAGGAATCTGCGTGCTCCGAGATGGTGGCTGGGAGGAAATGGTGGTGATGAAAAGGAGCAACACAATCCGCTCCACAGCTGGTTTGATAAGAAATGGGATGGCTCATCTGCGGAGCAGAAGTAGGGAGGTGCTCCTGTTCCGAAGCACTAATGAGCGGATGATGATGCTGATGACTGTGACTGTGACGATGCTGATGATGCGGATGCTGTTGTTGCTGCTGCTGCTGCTGCTGCTCGTGTTGCTTGACAGTGTTGCTACCATGGGCTCGGGGAAGTGTGCTCGAGCCCGATGCATACGAGTTGTTCATGAGGCAGAAAGCCGTAGGCTTGAGAGTGATGGGGGACCTCGGGTTTCTGACGTATTTCCCCTCCGAGGTGATGTCAACTTGGGAGAAGGAGGCTGACCGGAATGGAATCGTCCTCGGCGGAAGTCCACTGGAGTACACGGAAGACTTGAAAAGCTCGGGGATTTCCGTCATCTGCGGCTCGTCGAGGGACTCACTGGCCAATTCCTCGTCCCATATGTCATGCTTGTCACCAGGAGAAGTGGTAGCGGAGGAGCTCGGTGCTGCGAAGCGAGGCGCCATTCATCCCATGTTCGTCGCGACCTTCCTTCCGCACTCGCAATTTGTCTCCGCGTCGACATGAGGAGTCTGATAGGTCGTGTGGTGCCCCGAGATTCCGAAGGGCTTCCGCGAGCTGCATGTGCTGCCTTTGCATGTCCAATTTGTGCTGCTCAAGATCTCTACATAAATTACTTAGGTCATGATGATGCTGCAGAAGCACGTCCTTCTCCTCTAATGAGCTCCTGTCCTCCTTTGACAATGATGATGTCAATAAATTAAAATTTGCGGGTTGGGAGTCGCAAGCACTGCCACTACGGCTGCTGACTGGTTCAGTCTGTTGAGTGGAAACACTCTGTTTATTATTATTGCATGCCACATGATTATCAGAAAAAGTTATTCCACTATCACCCATCCCTCTCGAGGAGGATTTCCTTGCTCCACAATTTGACTTCACTTACGCGAACTCAGCGAACAAAGTTTACATCGCACTAAAAGGATTACTTGCTGCATTTTTTTTTCTTTTATGATGACGGACATGCACGCACGACGTATCTTTCAAGCTTGGAACAACCAACACCAGTGAAAAGTGGTTAGAGTCGGAAATTTATCTGCGAAAAAAAGTGAAGAACCGCAACTTGGAAAATTCTGCACTTTTGAAACCTTAAATCAGCATACCCAAGAAACTGTCTTTTTTTAGCAAAAAAAGTAACTTATTCAGTCGCTCACACCACAACCTAATGATCAAAGAAGGAAATGCGCAGCTTTTATGCAATGACACAATATCAACACAAACAAATTAATGAAGTTACATAAATTTGCATCCAAATAGAAAAAAAAATGTTCATCTTCGGTCATTTGAAGTACGTCCGGAAATTTCATCCATTAATTCACCATCAAAAGTATGTAGTGCAATTTTCATAGGATGGATCAAGTGCGGCAGAAATAAGATCCACTATACAACGCCTCAATACATGTTCTTCCCTTTTTTCCCGAAGAACTCTCTGCACAAATAAATGTGTCAAGTGTGAGCATGTATGTTAGTTGCACTCACTCAGTCACTCATATATTATTACACTTGAACGTTCCGTTGTTTTATGCGATGATGATCGAGGAACCCATAACTTTTCACTTTGTTTAAATATATTTTGTCTTTCATGGCGAACATAAATGTATCATTGGAGATGAGCGTGAAATATATCTTGCGAATCCTTTCTTATGACCTCCCTCCACTGAAGATGGTGTATATAGAAGATTATTATAACACACAGCTCATAATATTATGTGTGTTTTTTTTCTACTTGCTTTCCAAATTTATGAACTTTGTTCGATTTCAACACGTGATGAATTATTGAGCTTGCACGTTCACTTAAATCAGTTATCATCGGTTATTTATTGATTTTATATAAATTTGAAAACGGCAGCAGGAAAGGAGAGGAAGCGATGTTCCATGTTTTGTCAATCAATGGCACTACCACCACCACAGGACTGGTTTTTTCAAACTGGCTTTGAGAAAGAAAAGAGAGAGAGAGAAAAGGATAGTGAGAGAAACATAGTCTAACACGAGAAATTTTTTTCCAACACTCGGGTAACATTATCCCATTTATAATTATATTAATTTGTACCATAATGCCATTCAGAATGGCACTGTTATATGTAAGTATTTTAAATACTTGTGGGACTACTATACTAGATAACATACCGATCATGTCATGTCATGCATCTCTTTCCGTTTCCACTTGCGAAAAAAAATGCCACGGGCTGCAAAAAGCAGCGTCGAAAAAATAGCAACTTTTTTTTCTCTTTTTTAATATGTTACAGATTGTATAACACTGTCTAATATATTAATGACCGTGGAGCCACAAAACGACGACGCGGTCCGATCCGCCGAAAAAAACTAAGTCTTGAGACAGTGATGCACCGAAAAGAAAAACACTCTTTGGATGCGTGTGTACTTGTGCCTTACTACTACTATGATTTTCTTAATTCATTTAATATACGAACACTTCTTCTTCTGATGATGGCGGAGTCGTGTTTTTCTTTTTTAAACAAATCAGCAATCTTTTCTATTTACTCTGGGTTAGCATGCCTGTCGTCTTGAGTGCATAGAAGTAGAAGAAGAAGACTCACTCGCACTAAATTTTTTCAGACTGTCGGTCGACTATATATTGGAAGAAAAAAAATAGAAAAAAAGGAGAACCATGCACTAAAAAAACTAATAATAACTCATCTTCATCAATGGTAAAATAAATAGGGAAACGTAAGTATAGTGAAGTAGTGCACAGTTATTTTCTTTTGCTTGATGAAGAAAAAGAAGAGATTTTTATGTGAAGAAACTATTGGGGAGAGCTCCTCCTCCTTTTCCATATTACTACAACGTGCATTTTTAATACGCATTGTATAAGGTATGTGTGTGTATCCTTTTTTTTTTGCATGTGTTTGTCTTTCAAATTGTTGGAAACATTTTGCCATTTTATGGTTTACCAATGGGAGCACCGTAGTGAAATGGCTATTTATGATTATATGGGTAATCTCTAGCAGACTGAAAAAAAATGTAATAATGCTGAAGTAATAAAACTGTCTGTGGTGAATGAGAATGCTTTTTTGGAAGAAGGAGTTGGAGTCTAAAGTGATAAACTGAGAAGTAATAAACACTGCATTATAAATTCCCAGATCTGTGCTACCTCTCCGAAAAAAACAGACTATCGGTCTTCTTTTTTCTTGAAACTATTAAAGTAGTTTTTTAGAGGAAAAAAAAGTGAATAAAGATAAGGCTGGTTATGAATGTGACGAGAGGAGAAATTGAAAGTTTGAAATTTATATTGGAAACGTACTCGGAACCAAAGTATCCACTAGAGTCGGTGTTGTGGAGGCACATGGCACGAAACGGTGAAGCAAGTACTTTTTGATTTGTATGTGCAGATATTCTATATATTTTTACGAACCATTTTGTCTCTGTCACTCTTTTGTGTTCAAGTCAAGTTTCTTCGGTTGAGCGTTGACACTCTCGATAATCGTTCATCGAAAGTCTACGTAATTCCTCTACACTTGCAAAAATATATATGTATATTTTTACTCGGCTTGACTTAACAAATGGTATATATATTTTTTCTCTATTTCATGCTTTGCACAGAGGAGCCACCAAGTCCGTGGCCGTGGGAGAATAAAATATATATTACAGTGTTTCGCGACGACAAGTGTACAACACAACAGGCACGAGGAATAACAAAAAAATGCTAAAATAACAAACGTTGGAGCAGTCCGACTGTGGAACCAGTCCCTGCCCTGGTAATGCTGATGATCACGACGAGAGCAATATTATGATTTGATTAGTGAGTGTTTGTAGCCAACAAATAAAGTATCAAAGTGGAAATACTTATTTGAATCAAATCTCTGCAGAGAAGACAGAGAGATTGAAAATTGTTTTGCAAATCGACTTCAAGTAGTGAGTATTAAGTAAATGTGTATAGTAGTACAATATTCTCTGATTCTCTGCTCTGCGCAAGATCTACTTAGCATGGCCCGCAATATCCAATTTGCCCTTCTGGTTCCCAAAGAAAAGCAGATTTTTTAGGTCTAACTATCATCGCAGCGTAGAAGCACGCTTGCTGACTTCATCGTTCTGAAAGTATTTTTTTCACTCCTACAGGAAGACAAGGAGGATTCTTCATTTGAAACATATTCCACCAAAATGTGTGCATAATAATATTAGAGAGACGTAACGAATTGAAAGAAACAGTGTTTCATGAATTGCACTGCTGAGCAGGAGAAGAAAAAAATCGGAAGTATGGAAATAGGCTGTGAACTGTCCCGTAGATTTTCTGGGATGTAAGTAGTTATGCGATGTGAAGAATTGTACTTGGTCCACGAAGGGTGAGCCATAATGACACGACACATTCTGAACGAACATGGGAGGATCAACTGGCTTCGGTTTGCCTCTTAGTTAACATTATTTTTTGTGTACAAAGGGAAAATGCATATTAGGTAGGCACTTATCTTGTTAATCGTATGCACAAAAAAGTGGAGTGTATGGCGATGCTTCATGAATTTTTGTTTCAAAAAATATATATCACCTTCGGGAGCCGGGTCGATCATCCTACACACATTTTTTTGCCAAGAAAAGTTAGCATTCGAGTAAAAAGGATAAGTACGGGAAGAATTGTTTTTTTAC
>JAHZNF010001418.1:0-10256 GCA_027744215.1 Troglopedetes dispersus
AAAATACGGGATTGCTGATGGTCCGTCTTTCTATGTCTGTTTTTTTCGTCGTTTCTTCGATAAAAAAATTCGTGCGTGTGTTTGGTCTTGGTCGGTCCGCTTTTCTTTTCTCCTTAATTGACAGCTGTCTATTTTTTAAAAGAAGAAAAAGTATCAAAGAAGCAATACATCAAAATCGTAAGCGGACACACACGGTGCTCGGGAAAAACTGGTAGTGCAAAAATTGAACAGTTTCCTAAGTATGTTTGCACAACTTCTTTTTTTCCCAATCTTATTGACTATCTCCACAAAATAAATATATTTTCCCTTTTAACTATAAAAACGGAGCAGAGCATAACAAACGTCACTCAGAAATGGAGACAAGACGACTTGTGATAAAAATCACACTCCACTCGCTCCTTCTTTTTTCTACTTTTCCTGAGCAAAAATTGAAGTTGCTCCTTTTTCCCTAGGTTTTCCCAATGATAATAATGTAGTCATTATAATATCAAATGAGAATGTGTGCCACACATATATTGAGACGTCGATAAGCTGTCGTCTTTTTTCTGTTTGATAATGATGATGTCGACTTTGACTTTTCGAGTGAGGAGTCACCTCGTCTAAATTATTTGTTCAAATCTTATTTTTTCCTTTATATTTTTGCACAAAAAGGCACAAAAAAATCAAATGGAGGCGGCCACGAAAAAAAGTAATTTTCTATTCATAATTTTTTTTGCAACTTCTTGCGGGAAACTCTTAAAGATAATGTGGGAAACACATTAAATGGGTAACCTTTCTTTGGAAACTTTTTTTGCGGTCATAAATGTTGCAAGTTGCTCTCCATAAATACTACTTAATTATATTAATGTCTGGAGCATTCTCTCCAGTAATAAAACACTTATTTTCCATTAGGGAGCACAAAAATCATGACGCAGGAGGGTTCAACCCACAATGAACGTAATGCGATTACGAATAGCCTTATCATATATGTTAGAATACCGGAGAAAAAAACTTTTCCTGCTCCAATATTGATAAGCCTCCTCTCTATTTTTTCCGAAGGTATAAAATAAAGTCCTGCAAGGTCTAGAATATATATCCCAGTCAAACTTGAGCAGCTGCTGAACTAAAAAAAAAGATGAATGAATCGATCGCATTTTTTCATACATTCTTCTAAGAAATAGGTCTTCATTGTTTGTTATCAGAGGAGCGCGTGTGTGTTTATGCGTGTATGAGTCTGTGCCACTATACTAGTACTCCTCATTTTCCCTCGTCTCCAATCAATAAAGTGACTGTTAATATACTTGTGAGAGAAGAAAGCGGCTCTCGTACTTTTGATGATGACGACTGACGACGGGTCTATTTTCCCATGAAAAAAAAGAAAAAGTCGACGGGTTTCAAGCAAAAATAAATTCTTCTTTTTGGCTTCAAAGGAAAAAAATTGGGAAGAAAGAGAGTTACTCACTCACTCACTCACTCACTCTGTCTTCCCAGCATATTTGCCGACAACAGGAACAAGAAAATGCTCACTCGCATCAACGAAAAAAATAAAACCAGAAAACGACCGACATTTTTAGCAATTTTTATTGAAAAAAAATCTAGCCAATGCGGGAGTAAACTTGAGAAAAAAAGTGGTTAACAAAAAACTCATTCGATTATTTCCTCTCTTTCATTCATTCACTTTCTTTTATGTTCCAAGTGAATCAACTCGAATAATGGAGAACTCATGTGTTCATATATGTATGTTCTAACTTTGTAAAAAAAGCGGAAACGCCTCGCTCACAGCCTTTTTAATATTTAAAATCGAACAAAAAAATCAATTGGACTACGAAGCATTCAATGCTAATAAAAATTGATCACTTCCTTCTTTCAACTTTTTATCAATCTTTTTTAAGATGGCTTTTTGTTGTGTGCGCATAAATAAATATCCGCCTAGTTATAAAAACCAGATGAAAACATGTTTTCACTCTTTTCATGTTTTTCAGCCAAAGGATTTTACGACTTTGAATAATTTGTGCGTGAAGAAGAAAAGAGATAATCACACTAAATTCAAATCCGTTTTGGAATGAATTCAATCAGAGAAAATGGTTTGATTCACTCGTCGCAAAGATTTCTTGTGAAGCGAGGAGGATTTTATGGTGATGACCTTCTTCCCACAAAGGAAGCCGCTCGAGTTCTTTTTCACATTCAAAGTGCAAGAAACGACAACAAAAAAAACTTTTTTATTTTCTAATTGACTTCGATTGGATTATTTTGATGAAGTGAATTAAAAGGAATTTGTTGTTTTTTATTGGGTTGAGTCGTGTCACTGAACGCACACATTTCGTGTGTGTGTGTGTCTTGTCAGTTATCAATGAAGAAAAAAGTGGGTGGACTCGTGTGGAGTCATAAATGGAAAAACGTTTTATTCTCTAACCTGATTTGATTACCACTTGAATTGACCACCAATACCAAAACGGTATTTAATTTCGTCATGACTTGACACTTATCTCAAGGCTAATCATGCTTCACAAATCTGGCAAATAATTCGTATTCAAGTTTTTTTCTCCTAAAAATCATTTATAAATTCGTTCAAATTAATTTCCCTTTTTAGTTCCACTATTTATTGCCCAATTATAATTTTGATACTTGTCAACTTGTAAAAGATATGCTCCACTTTTAAATCCTTTCGAGACAAANACTTGACACTTATCTCAAGGCTAATCATGCTTCACAAATCTGGCAAATAATTCGTATTCAAGTTTTTTTCTCCTAAAAATCATTTATAAATTCGTTCAAATTAATTTCCCTTTTTAGTTCCACTATTTATTGCCCAATTATAATTTTGATACTTGTCAACTTGTAAAAGATATGCTCCACTTTTAAATCCTTTCGAGACAAAATTCTGTGTGATACATTTCAAACTGCACACTCTCCTTGTTCAGCTCAAGAAAGAAAACAAAGACGAGTGAGTAAAAATTCTGGTGAAATATTTAAGTGTTAAACCCGACACTAATGTGAAGTGTACTTCAAATAAAGTTTATAATTTGTATACACATTCATGAACACTATTTTTTTACAAATACTTTCTGCTCAGAGAATTTACCAGATTTGAGTTCAGCAAACTTCGCCAGAAACCGCAAAAATGTTTTATACACACACATCTTGTCTGTGAAAATGAAAAGTCGTCGTCATCACCATCATCATCTTCATTACATGTTGCTTGGCGTGTGTGATGAGCTCATCAGAAAGGGGATATTTTGCAATTATAAAAATATGAACTCTCGCACTTATTATAAGTGTATATTATGCACGCATACCATGCAGAATTATGGTGCTTCAAGATGCATAATTTGTGGCATTATTAGGCACATTGCCATCATCATCTCCACTTTAACCACATCTTTTATGCCAACACTACTGAAACTTTCAAGAGTCTGATCTGGTTTAAGTTACTTTACAATTTCTAGTTGATCTGCAAAAAAAAAGTTGAAGAAGCAGAACTCGATTTTCTTGTCAACAGAGCTCTTTATATTTGGCACAAATGGTTCATATTTTTAGCAACGTTTCTCAAATGTTTGAAATGTTCATTTCCTAGTAAATCCTCCAATTTTCCTTAACTAGGAAAACTGCCATGTGTCAAGAAGGATTTTACTTATCAAAGATGAGTGAACGGTGGCTTACCGGTTTTTTTTTCATTCCGTTCAAAATAAAGATAACTGGTTGTGTAATTGGATTTCATTAAAAATACAAATTATGTAACTAGGTTTAAATGAATCTCTGAACATACCTCCTCTGCGTTTCATCATTGCTGTTCCAGTAGGGATGTGTCAACGGAAAATGGAATTACTCAGGCGGCTCTTCTCAGAGGTGTTTACTGTATCTGTCCAACTCAGATTTCAAATCTCCTCCACATCCGTACTTCGTCTGCTGGGTTTAATTTAGCTTCACATTGTCTTCGTGGAAGGAGCACAAAACTCTAGAAAAAATTGCAAATAACACTAAAAGCTGCGCTCTTAATTTACTGCTTTTCGGTACAGTGAACCATAAATAATTGGGAATTTTAATTGGGTTCTGGAAACAGCCTATATTTTTTGTTTGAAGACAATAACGCTCATCATACAATTTCATCCTAACATCCATGTAAAAAGTTTATTTTCTGCTCCACTTTATTACCCCGAGTGCACGCATCCATTCATGCGTAACTGCTATAATGTATCAAAGGAGAAACCTATCAACAAATTTTTACTTGTATTCTCTCTCAAACGAGAAGTTTACACGCAACGGAAAGCACAGACTTTATTCATGGCTTCTCGATTGGCCCTGTTTTATGCATGAACGGAAGAGCTTATGAATACCCCAGATAAACTAAAATATGGATCAAGATTGACAGTCCCAAAAAAAATCCAGAGTAAGGAGAAGCGAGCTCTCTAAACGATATTCTTAAACCAGTCATCTTGAGAAAATGGGATCTTGTGTCAATAAAATTTTAAAAAATACGGAGCGATTCTCCAGAGAAGCGTGTGCTACTCCACTCACTGACTGACATTCTTACTTTCCTGACTCCACCAATTTATCAGAAGGAATGACGCTGATGAAAATATTGGCTCTATAGCTTCCATTTTTTAGCCGAAAAAAGTGGTTCATTGTAAGACACAGAAAACGACCAAGTTTAGTCTTCAAGTCAAGTCAATCAACTCAGCTGTTCATGCAATCAGCCGTGTACCATCATAATATTCGTCATCCTTTCTTCCACTTTACTTATTGTGCCAGAAACTTATCCCCGAAAAAAAAACATATGGACCAACTGCATACGCTAAAAATATAAGTCACAAACAAACCTATAGCCACGCAAGGAAAAAGAGGATTCACCAATTTAAAAAAAACAGAACCGTACACACATCCGTCATCTTCCAGTAATTTTTTTATGGCGACAAAAAAACTACTGTGTTATATGCACACAGACACACAACAACACAATATTTACCCTTCCTTCCAACCAACTGGATAAAACTGGAGAGAACAAAATATCCAAAACGGCTTCAAGACACGCATGCACATTCCTATTACCCGGCCGTACTCCATCTCTCACTCACGCAAAACCATGTCTGTTACGTGGAAAGATCTCCGAGTCAGTGAACCAAAGGAAACAAAACTGTGCTTCCTTCTCCTCTTTTACAAGAGATATAAAATATGGAGAAAAAATCTTGTAAGCGGAGGAAATCGTTTGGAAAAGGCTTCTTTTTTTTACTCTCTTCTCCCTTCCACCTCTTTTCTGTGGAGATGATAGTCTCTTTCCTCTTCTCCTCGTTACACACTTTACGTTTCACTGGTTGAAAAAATCCACCGAGGAAAAAAAGGCTGCAGCTCCAGGCATCCAGGGTAAAGCAAAAATAGAGAAAGTACTGCATCACACATAACATGAATATTTGGACACATTGGTACAAGGTTCAAAAAGGAGTACTGGTAAATAGTGCCATTTGGCCTATCAAGTGTGAATGTATTCATGGCTTCTTTTTTCAGTTGATTTTCTTGTGCCATCTCCAATAATAAACTATCAGTATATGCGCGTTCACATCTGTGAAGAAGAAGTGTGTTTATTGCCGAAACACTTGAGAAGGAGAAATAGTAGTGTTCAGCGTTCTCGCATTTTCCACTGTGCTGTGTCTAATCTGGTTCGGGTATTTTTTTAGAAATTTGTGGAGGCACCGTGCAGAAATTTTACTACATATCTTTATTTTCTCCAGAAAATACACTCTGTGGGCTGCCCTGAAAACCTGGATTTTTACCCGAAGAAACCATACCACCGCCACCACCATCATCTAAGAATGTATTCCCTTATCATGACACATAGTATTCGGAACCATCGAAGAATCATCAACGTGTGCTCTTTTTTCTTTATAAAGTTTCCCCTAGTTTCGTTTTCTAGGAATAAAAAGGATAAGATAAACCAAACCACAACCGCATCCGCTTACATGAACACGCACTCCTCTTGAAAGATGTGAAGTGGGACGCAAAATACTAGCTAGTTTTATAACATGTGTGCAGATAGCGATGTCGATATCTGAAGGGAAAAGTTTTATGAGGAGGAAAGCAACACCGCTTCAGATAAAAGTATTTTACAGAAGCTTATCCAGTATCCACTTCGCCACAAAAATTTAGGTATAAGACAATCTCAATCTGTGCCAGCATTGTTGCTGCTGTTGCTCAACTTTAAAATGACACACATTTTTCAAGTTTTTTTTTTGTTAACTCGGATGCAACTATAAACTATACATGCCGACTTTCTTTCTGTGGCCCCTGGGCTTATCCATTATTCGCACATCTAAATTGTATCTCCAGGATCTTTCGAGAAACGGGAAGGAAAAATCATGAATATTTTTAAGCTCTGCTCCACTTTTGAAAAAACAGACACATCCCACTAAATTGTTAACTGCTGCTCTAGACTATAATACATCTATATATGTATATTATACCGGTTTAGCATTTTTATGCTCACATATTCACGCATTCATTCATGTTTCCTCGACGTCATTATTTATTGCCGAATCATCCCATTAAGCATTCGATTCTCACATCGATTATGCACACATTCACAGTCTTCGCTGAACCAATGATAATGAAGCTGTCTGGGAACGAAGAAGCCAGCGAAATGTACACAAAACTTGTCTCACTGACTCGTTCAAACCTGGACAAAAGGAACACAATTTTCCACCCATTACCAATCTCAGCATGAGTACCTTTCTCCTCACAGGAATGGAGGACGTGACTGCCTTATCTATCGAATTCGTACATCTGGGCTTTATGTAAATAAACATCACTACACATATATCACACACATCATTATTATACTGTAATAATAGCAATCACGCGATACCATTCTTCGAACAATTTAAAGACGAAAATGTCTCAGTGGAATTCCACAGGCTTCCTGACTCTCCTTCCAAAGTAGGACGTGGTGTATCCATATAAATAATTGTTGTTATATAATCATAAACTGTGAAAGCTTCTTTCTTCCGATTTTCATCCTTCCTTTCAACTCGATATCACAATTAATGCTGCGCTACCAATCAATCAGATTACAAGAAAATGTTCCATTGTTGCACACATTTTAAATACGAGTTGAATACAAAAACACTCTTGACTTTTCCCTTCTTTATTATTTTGGAACTCGCATCATTATTATGCATGCATCACTCTCAAATAAGAGCGAAGAGCGAGACTTTAAGGCTGCACATACACTGACTCACTCAGAATTTAAACGTGCCTGTGTGCATTTTCCTGTGAATATTTTTTTTGCTTCGGATTTACTTTTATGTGTCTAAAAATGTTGGCTGCTTCCAGTGAACTATTTATATGCTTTGTGGAATGAATGAATGAATGAATGTGGATGGAGGAAGTGTACAAGCTTGTGAAAGACGAGATGAAGAAAGATGAGAACAGTTTTTCTTTCTTCTCTCTGGTGACTTGCTTTCTTTCTCATTTCTTAACCTACAAACTAGGGAAGGGAGCCAAAATGAAAATCCTGTTTCTTTTGTGCATTCTACCTCTTGCTTTGGTTGCTTTTTGCTGCACCACACACCGTGTGGTAATGTTAATAACAGGATTTTTTACCAAGAAGAAAACTACACAAAACCTTCTTCACCAGAAAATGTGTGTGCAAAAAAAATCCCATATTTAGGTTGAACACACTCTCGCAAAAGATGAGAAAGGACATGCCGGGAATTCGCGAGCACTGTGGAAGAAATTTTCTCTCATCTTAACGGAACAGAGGGAGAAGATTCTTCTTCTTCTTTGTGTGCAGACTATTTAGAAAATCTTAGATTTTCTTTCTCTTTGAAAATAGGAGGAATTTACTCATGAAAAAAGAAATAGCCTTCTTCCAAAAAAAACGCGAGTTGGGAATTTGGTAAATGCAAAGGAAAAGATGAGATGGGAGGTTCCTGAAAAATAGATTTATTTTTTTTGTTGAATTCCAGACAAGAGAATTTTCCTTCTTTTTTTATGATGATAAGCTTTCACAGGAGAGCCTTCAGTAGTGCAGCTATATTTAGGGAAATGGAGGAACACATACCACCTCTTTTTCGGAGAACCATATGCTCGCCTTGGCATGATAGATTACACCTTCATCTTTATTTACATGTGTAGCACGTGTCCTGAGAATAAAAGGCGGAAGAGGGAAAAAACGAAGCAGTTAATAAAAGACGAGTTTATGAGGACATGACACATAATACGATTTTTTCTCGAGAGAATTGTATGAAATCAAATGGCTCCTGTTAGAACAAAAAAAAACATTGCTGAATAAAAATAGGTTGCAATGATACGTAAAAGTGAAAAGCACGCGTAGTGCTAGGATGGCTCACGTGTGCTTCTTTTTTTCCTCATTGCCACCCAGGAAAATACTTCACTCACAATTTTTGCGAGATAACTTTGGATTCAGAATGCTCTAATGTCTATAACAAAAAAATATGGAGAAATGAAACACCCCGAAACATAGAAAGATAACAAATAGAATCGCTTCGATACAATTCGCACATTTCCTATTCCAACTTTTGAAAAAACCGGAGTACTTTTTTTTCTTTCTCTTCACACAGCCTGTCAACATGTGCACTGATGCGTAAATACACCTTCTCTGTTTTCTACAAAAAAAACTTGTTGAAGCGCAAACAACGATTTTTGAAAAAAAAAACTATAAAGCACAATAAAAAACTCGAAAGTCAATAAATTGTCACTGTTGATAACCAGTTTTTTTCCAAAGGCATCTATCCTTTTTGTCTATTTTGCCGACAATAGGAAAAAAAAATTATTGGACAAAGCTGAATATTTACTTCTCTCTCAAAACACATTCCTTCGAGTCGGAATGAGGTTACGAGTGGCACGAACTCCTCGGTTTACACGAAATTTTCTATACATAATAAACAAGGTCCGGAAGCAGCCACGTTTCATTTGATAAACATAGCATAGAACACACTCGATTTTACAATAACACAAAGGTAAACAATGAAGCACGAGAAACATTGTTGAAACAAACTAGCATGAATAGATTCAATTTTTTATAGTCTGGTTTGTTTACAGTTTTGGACCCGAGGCAATAAAAAATCATCATGAAAACTTGAAGCAAACATTACAGACACACTAACCCGCCTCCGTAAAAACAGTGGTTCAATGGACTGTGCAAAAGGTTGGAATGCAGAAAGAAGCAAAAGCAAATAATTTATTTTATAAACTTCACCCGTCAAAAACACAAGCATCCAGAAAGAAATTGAAACTGTTGCCAGTTTGGCTTTCCTGTGTGTCATCATCGCTCTACCACGAACCAATTACATCATCCTATTACACCATTACCATATCGCTTTACATGATTCATTGTATGGGAAACTAAAGGAAATACATGGCTTTTCACAAGGCAAAGGGAAAAAAATTTTTTGCTCCTGTTCGCTTTTGTTCTCCTCTGCTCCATAATTGTAATTTGATGTGATTGATACACGAAGACGATAAAAAATAACAAACTTTTTTTTCCTCGTCGCTGTTGCCGGCTCGCATGCAACATTTTTTGTGCTACTTTTGCTCACACACATATGAACAACTGAACAACGCATGCTTTCTCCTGTCGTCATCATCATTATAAAAAAGTTTTTGGCGGCTTCGCTGTTCTTTTCTTGTCCAAGGATTTGGCACACAAAAAAACAAAAATTTTCCTTAATGGCATAACTTATTATCGCTTATGCAAAACATGCTAATTTTTTGTTCTGATGAAAATCTTAATTTTTCTGCAGCATACCAGAACCAAAGTGTGCACAAAAATACACCTGAAGTCAACTCCAATAAGTTTGGAGTATGTGAAGTATGTACCCTCATGGAGAACTTTCCCTGAGGCTATTTTTTCTTCAAGTCTACTGGAGTTTCTCTACACAGCTCAGTGAAGAGAAAACATTGCGTGGGTGGGCGGATGGTTTGTTTTTATTCGGACAAAGTAACTGAACCGGAATCCATGATTCTTTAAGAAACCCTTTGCTTCGAATATTTCTGCACAGTGAGTTCGTTCCTCTAGAAATACATTTGGCAAAAAACCTTGCAGCTTATTACATGCAAGTGATCTGAAAAGCGTCCGTGAAGCAAACAAACCCCACCTAACTACATACCTGATTGTGTGTTCTGCAGACGAAGCAAGTGAGATAAGTAAGAACAGCGCCGTAGCGTGGCTTGGTCCGGCCTGGAAGTACCAAAGCATAAAAGCAACGGACAGCTCTATAATAAGCTTTTGATGCATTATTAATTTATTCCTCTGCAAGTACGGCCTT
>JAHZNF010001419.1:0-10436 GCA_027744215.1 Troglopedetes dispersus
TGCTTTGTCCGGTCGAAGAGTAATACTCACGTTCTACTCACTCTTATCCCTTCTTCGTTAAAAGACTTAAAGCTTCTTCTGATCATGCTTGATTTGAACATGGAAAGTCTGCACAAAACCAAATCTAGTCGTTACGTAGACTTCCTCGACTACGACTACACATCCGCCTCCGACGTGGTGATGGAGTGTCCCAACCAAACAGGAGGAACTGCTCAAGTCGTCTCCTCAACTTCCTCCTCCTCCTCTCCACATCTGTATGACCATCACCAGCAGAATTGTCGGAATTGTCAGCAAAGCGCTAGTCGCAAGAGGGTTCGAGCATTCTCGGGAGGGAGTGAATGCGCTCCAGCAACTAAGAAGTGCATGACGACAACACAGCCCCCAGGGCTACCCGGAGATGAAGAAGATATCTCAAGTAGTCATGGTCCTGCTACGCATACCACGGCAGCTGCAAATGGTTCCACGACAGCAATAGAGGATGACCAACTAAAGGTTCCTGAAGAGCAACAGGCTGCGGCGACAATCAGATCACAGACATTTTCAGAAGGAACTGTTTCCGGCAAGTTGGCCCAGTTTATCAAGGCCAAGCGCACACTTAGCGACCAGTCGGGCGGAACCGGAGATCATGAGCAGCACAACGTATGTTTCGATCCACATCGGTGCAGTCAGTTGCATGAGTATTTGAATAAGTGTGGTGTCCCCAGTGATGACAGTCGGTATGTGCCATGCAGGCCACCACTACTTGGATCCATAGCGTGCTGTCTGTTCACATTCAGCTGTTCCTTGATGTCACTGACTGAGCACGTGGTGTTCAAGAAGTTGTCAAGGGAAGAGACCACGAGAGATTTTAGGGCGAGCCGGGATTCCGTTTTGGGTGGGCTGGATGACTTTGATGCGGACACGGGGGATGATGACGATGATGAGAGTTCTGGATCGGGAACTATGTTTCCGAATGGAAGGTCCATCTCCCAAGAATCTTTCAGCGAGAGCTCACTTCAGTATGTATTACACGTTTATTACTACCGAAATTTTTAAATCTTTTTTTGTGACTTGGGCCAACTTTAATTTATTTTACTACATTAGATAGAGTAATTTATACTATTTTTTGGAATCTTTTTCTCGCAGGCGTCTGGAAGCAGCAGAGCACGAGTCACTCTTGAAGGAGCATTGCACACAGTTGAGACAGAATCATTTGCAGGCGTACATTTCAAGCGCTTATAGAAGTCTGCTAGCTGGATACCCCATGCTTCCCTGTGATATTCAAATGGTGATTGAGAAATGCGCTCTCACCCGTGTTCGATTTCCATTGGATAGTTTTCTCCAGGTAAACTAGAAAAAGAAGAAAAAAACCTGGTTTATGAACCAAATGAATTCCTACGAAACCTTACTAATTACTAAATACAACTTATTTATGCCATTTAAAATGTTTCCTAGTTCGTATGCCGACATGAGAAACTGTTGACTGATATTTTGACTGAACTGCAAATCGACGAAGGAGATACTAGAAAGCCGCCGGGAGAAAGTGAAGACGAAGATAAAGGGAAAGGAGAGGAAAAATCATGCTCGGGTTGCAGTGAACTGGATGGAATTCACCAGTTCATTCGTAAAAGGTTTAAGAAACTTTTGTCGCGAAACTTTACCGCGACAATGGAGAACAGTCATGTGCTTTTCTTCAAGGTTCTGGGCAGCAACGCATTATCGGTATTTCAAATTTTTAAAATATAAATTCCGTCTCATGAAAAACAACACTATTGTTCTACAAAGTGCTTGATGTATGCATATTTATTGTCTGAAATAGGATGTGAGTGGGTTTGGAGGCAAGTGCTGTTCCGATCTGGAAGACAACCTTGACTCTTGCAGTATCGCTGCAGACTCACTCTGTTCGATGGACGAAGCTTATCCGATCCCGCCCCTTCATATTATTCCTTCTGATATGGACACGGCTGAAAGGAGTCCTGGACCTTTACGGTATTATATTCTGTACTTTATTGCATGTATAAAAAATCTTCGCCATGGCATGGCATGTGGGTTACCGAAATATTTTTATTCTTGTCAAGGATGGTCAATTTAACACAATTTGATGGAAGGCATCCCATTCCTGAGGACCAGATGTCATGTGGCGGATTGACCATGTCCTCAGTAGCTAATCAATGTGCACCACTTTTTTGCTACGTGACATGTGGATTCCAAATTGCAACGGAAGGGAAGGAACAGGACAAGGATGAGGTGGATCAAGATGAAGGGGAAACTTTGGGCTTTATTCCACTGATCGATATGCCAACCTGCTATCGTGAGTAAAATCTTAAAAAAAAAAGCATTTCCTGGTAAAGAAAATGAGCGTCGTGACAAGTTTGTATTTTAAAAATGTATTCTGACTTGGGTTACTTTCTATAGATGAGCTGTGCCTGGACTACTTCAAGACAATGGCTCGGGATCATCCTCAAACTGAGTTCACATTAAATCCAGAAACAAAATTCAAGCTGACGATGGAATTGACCTTTCTCACCTGTCCTGATTTCACTCCACCAGAGCCCCAGATTCCCGGTGGAAAGCAAGAGCCTTCTGCAGCACCACAAGCTAAGACTGGGTACAACAAGTATGAGTTAAACCTCACCGATTTCAAGAAGCGTCTTTCAATTCGACAGTCCCGGTCAATTGAGCACATCATCCAAGACGTGCAATGGTTAATGGCGGATGAGATCACGTCCTTCCGTGGAGGTGGCGGAGGCACCGGATCTTGCTCCACGGTGGATGCAGACGTCCTCCAGAAAATAGCTCACCACGTGGAAACCTGTCCGGAGAAGCCAGGCTGTCAGTTTCAACAAATTCCACTCAATTTCGTCGAGCCTTCAAGTGAAAAGGGATTCCAGAGCTTTCTCGAGCGATGCAACAATTTGGCTGTGAATGAGTACTCCTTCCGGCGAGAAGGCATGTGGTGGTACATTGTTAAGACAAGGGACAGCTCAGGCTCTTCCGAGGATACGCTTCCCCCCTTCTGGATAATTTTGAGAGCCACCTCAAACTCCCTACTCAGATTGTATCATCACTGCAGGTACGACGAAAATGACCTGACCACTCTCCTATTTTCACGGAGTCTTCGAGTCAACGCTGTTGATCTGATTACCAGCGAAATCCGAACAATCAACCAAGATCTTCTGTTACAGCAACTTCATGACACCAGAATTTGCTCCCCTTTACTGGAGAAGGAGGATCCTCAGGATATGGAGGAAGTATCTTCTTTAGATTTGATGATGATGCCAGGATCATCTTCTAAATTTGGGGATAGCGAGTCTGATATTGGTTCCACCGTGTCGGGAAACTTTTGTGCTGGAATGTTTTCCTGCCAAGTGGTCTGGGTTACCACATTCGACCTCCACTCCAGGCTGAGGTCAGGTGGTGGAAAGACCGCTTTCGCGAGGGGAATTCAGACATTGCGGAGTACATTGACTGCATTTGAGGTGGTCAACAGGAAGAACATGTTTGTTTACAGAGACGCAACCGGGAATGTGTTCTACATGAGATTTTACCGTGGCGTGGATATGTTGGAGACGAGCAGTCCTTCTAAGCTACCACTGGATAACACCAGTGTTGGTGAAGGAACCGATGATTTCCAGGAGTCTGCATTGAACTCGTTGGGAAGCGACTCTTCAGTTATGAACAACAGGATTATTATGAAGAGAAACAGGAACCAGGATTCAGAGTCGGAGAAGTCAGCACGGGATGATGCATTCGATGGGAAACTGGCTTTGAAGGTTCATGGAATTGTTCCAGCCGGAGAAGAGATTAAGGAGCAACTGGTGCAATCTTTAAGAAACAAGTTGGACGACGCAGTACTGGATATTTTGAGTGTCACATTGATGCGAAATCCACACTGCAAGTTGACTCCAGAAGATGTTCACTTCCTACAAGAGCCGAGATCAAAACCGGATTCTGTTTTTAAATTTAAATTGACGAGATTCATTGCTTCCGGCCATTTACCAGCATTTTCCTATTACTTGCATCAGAACTTACTGCAATTTCTGAGCATGCCCAAGTACACCAGCCAAAAGCCAAAGTACCACTTCCAGGATTATTCAAGGCTACAAGATAAGGATAAGGACGAAGTTGGTGAGCAGTGCAGTGTCTACTTGTACAACCAGAGTCCAGGAGGTGGTGGTACCGGAAATCGAGGAATTGCTGTCGTGTCAATGGCCATGACAGATAAGTTGGGGAATCTAGTGAAGAATCCAGAATGGAGGCAACCCGAGCTGGGAAGTGAGTGTGTTCTGGAAAACTTCGACAAAATGATACACACCCAAGAACTGAGTGGGGAGGGGAGCGAGGACAAGGGGGACCGGATTATGGTCGAGTTTAGTATGTGGATGCAGGGAAGAATTAATCTGGACTTGTTGAAGAACCACGTTGACCAGGCTATTAAGCAGGCTGGCTGGGATCTGTTGATGGAATTTAAAGTCATGACTGCACCCTTGTCTATGATGACGAGCAACTTGATGGAGGAGTCGGTCTTTGAACCATTAAATGGTAGAGTCTCCATTTCAAATTTTTGTTATTCGATTTGTAAATGAAATTATGCTATGTAATTTTTTGTATTGAATTTCATTTAAAACAGATGACTTGGGCAGAAAAAGGAATGCTAGTCTTGGACACGTTGTCCAGAATAAAGCTAGCCTTATTGGTGGCGCCCCTGCACAGATTGAAAGGAGAAGAAGAAGCAGTCACTTAAATACAATGACAGCACGTAGCAACAGCACTGGTGGTCCTCCCGAGGAGGAAGATGAACCACGAACTCGATCTATGAGTTTCACAGGTAAAATTTTTGAATTGTGGACGTGTCCATATTATTGTGGTTTTATGGCTTTTTCATAGTTGCCAATTTATACATTGAAAAATACTTTTGTGGAAAAGGTCTGAGAAAAACAACAACGGACGGAGAAGTGAATCCAAAGGGCAGGGATCGAGCACCTTCCCCCGTAACGTTGATCAGTGGTCGCGGTGCAATCAGCGAAGGCTCTCGTCCCCAAGTCTTCCTTCCTCGAGCTCAATCCAATCAAATGTCTCTGACAAGCTTGGAAACAGGGGAGATTGGGAAGCTCCATTCAAATTACACTGACCTGCTAGATACCTGGTTGGAAAAGGGAACCGCACTAACAGCTCCATCGCTTCGTCGCATAGTGGTTCCTCTCAACTGTAGCTACCCCGTACATTGCATTGTCCAGGAACTGGAGAAGATTATCACGTTGGTGGCGCCGGACAATGCACCACGTCAATTTTGGAAGGTTGGAGAGACCACGGATTTTCTAACTTACGCTGGAAACACTGGAGGAAGGAGGGACAGCGGTGGGGATGAGTACTCCAGAGGCAATGCGGAATACGCTGTGATGAGGAGGCACGAAAGGGAGCTCCTCTCTTTGGAACATAAGGAAGAGGCGGAGTATCCGGTTAAGATACTTAACCTATTCAGAAAAAATGAGAACTTCCAACCAAGCTATACTGGACACGTGTGCTACTTGATTGCGAGGAACCTGGCCCATTGGAAATGTTGCTTGAATTGCGATGTTGAGTTTGCATTACATACTTCACAAGGTAAGCAAAAAATTGTAATTTGCGTTTTTATTTGATACACACATTTATTCACATGATAGTTGAGGACAGTGCAATGATTTTTTACAAGTGATTTTTTTGTAATTAAAAAAATTAAGATTAAGTTTTTATTTTTGTAATGAATGACAGATTTCAAGAATTTCTACAAATACCCTCCCCTTCTGAATGACAATTTCGATATTGATGGAAGTCGAGGTTCAATTGAGAAACTGCCCAGGGTCAACTTTGGTCGTGAATTTATTCTCTGGAATGGGAGTAAAAGTAGGAAGGCTAGTGGAAGCTGCGCTTCCCCCATTTTGATTCCTCGGCAGAGATTCCTCCGTGCCAAGGTTACGAATTCGGAGGTGAGTGAAGAAGGAATACATACAGTGCTTTTCACATATCATTAAACTTAATGTAGACTCTAATGCCTTTTCATATGCTGGCAACAAAACTACTTGTAACAAAATGACAGCTTTTATAAGTATAACAGTTCCCCAAAAAAAATTATCATATTCTATTCTAATGGTTTTTAGTTTAGCTTTATTGATAAGAAAATTTTTGCATGTTTCGATCCGGGGGAGATTCAAACGCATTTTCTCTTAAAGTGGGGCGTCATCTTTGTATTTGGCTACTGCAAGATTCGAATCGTTCCCGACTCCACCCTAAGCCAAATGTGTTAAATATTTTCAATGTGTTACTAATTAATTAAAATATATGGCAATCGTACAAGGTATTTTGCCAGTTAGCATGCACTTTTTTTTAGTGTAACTTACTTTCATTTATTCTTCTTGCGGCAGAGACGGTGCTGGGTTTTCCAGCAGTAAATCTGGAGGAGCATTGTCATCTTCTGATGCTGCGTCAGCAGGCTCCAGGTTTTCTGGTGCTGCAGGCGGAACCGGGTAAATCGGTTCTAATTCCGGCATAGGTGGGGAAGCACGGTTCTGTTCTTCTTGGCCTCTTGGCCGTTGGGCCGGATGATTATTCCGACGGGGAGGTAGTGCTCTGGGATCTACAGGAAACAGAGCAAAGTTCTCCATCATTCTTTCTTGAATCCGTTGCACATGTCGTCGACCACGCTGAAGAGCATTTACTCTTGCATTATCGCCCACATATTCTAGTACACGCCCGAACACCTAAGAATGACCATAATTTACACTTTCAATGAGCAATAAGAAATTACTACGTTTCAAGGAAACCGATACGGTTGTCAATTAACACTTTATGTTTCGTACCTCATCGGGCAAATTGGCGACTCCAATCGCCTCAGGCTCCAAGAACGGAATTTCGCGTTCCTCCAGTGGTGGACTGTGTTGGGGTTCGTTACACATATTATTGCTCACAAGTAAATGTTCATTCAGTTTTTTGAAATTCGTGGTTGTGGCTTAACGGTTCACTTTGGAACCTCTTCTCAGACTCGAGCTTACGTAAATAGTAAAAACTTGAAAATGCTTTTTTTTTTCGTGTGTTTCTGGAGAAAACAAAGGATGCTTGTTGGTTGCACTTTTTCCCTAGATTACAATTTTTTATATATGAATTGCGGGTCTTGAAAGAGTTGAGGACGGAGAACAGGAGCGCACGCAGACCAAACAAAAGTAGAAAGGAAAAGGTAGCTTCTCGTGCTGCTCGCTGCTAACTTGACTGACTTTTACTTTGTATGCCTTGTTCCGTGGCTCACTGCTACAAACTGCGACTAACAATGAACAAAGAGGAATGGCAAATGCGCTTTGGACTACTTCTTTCTTTCTTCACTGACGAGAATTTCCTACCCAAACTAGCATCTTTACGCTTTAGTGGAAGATGCACGTCTTTATCAAAGATGGAGGGCGAGGGGCTTAAAAAAAAGAGTTACTTTAAAGCCGCACAACTTGCAACTGCGCTTATTTACCAAGCATGCCTGGCTATGGTTTGGTTTATGGTGTCACCATCAAACGAGTATATTGAAAGATGCGGATGTGATGTAAACTCGCTTTAGGGACGAAGAAAATTGATAAGCAGTTTCTGTTTGTTCTTAACATATCCCTGTAGAAAGACTTAGTTTCATCATACCCCACATTTTTTTTCTAGCCCCCAATCAAATTGACTACATCTATTGTGTAAAATATTTTTTTAAATACCAAAATGTTCAATAGTATAGTAAATGCATTCGAGGAAGGAATCCTTGGAAAGGACTACATTAAAAAATATTTCTCCGTTTCTAGACCGACGGACAAGTAGAGACACGCATTTAGACCTGAGTTACGTATAGTGATTATGTGTGACTAACGACATTTTTTACTACCCCTCGCACTTCGTTTTAATGCATAAATTAAATTATATCCTTTCCAACTCACCTAGCCTTAATATATACTTATTGATGTTCTATTCACTCACTCACATTGGTTCACGAAGTTGCGATTCTATGATGTCAATATACATGCAATTATACAAACGGAGCTGATCAGTTGACACGTCTTTTGCTCGCAAATCTCGAGATGAGGAACAACACATCACACCAGCTATGAAAATTAATATTGTGCAATAAAATAGTCATTACGGTTGTGCTTGCAGAAAATAATAAAAATAATGGTTCATAATTTCTCGTTGAAAAACAATATTATCCAAGGCATTGATATGACAGCTAATCGAAGAGAAGAAAGGTATCGTGGGAGAGCTTTGCACATATATTATATGTAACCTAAAAAAGAAACGTACATATCCGTGATGAGATGATCTTTGTTGGAATGCGCCTTTGTTTGCGAAATGCATAAAATGCTTCTCAATAATCCAAATTCTCAAGGCTCAACTCAGAAGTAAAATGTTGAGAACGTTTTCTAATATAATTTGGCTTCAAAATTATTTTAACAAAACATTTTCTGCAGTTTTGTCAAGCATGATTTTTGGCCCAACCCGAAAAATTTTAACCCTAGGAATAGGGACAATTTGGAGGCAGTTGGTAGTGATAACTTAATTGCACGTTTGAACTATCAATTGGATTAATGCAGAGAAATTGCCACTTTTTCCCCAACTGATTCTCAGAGACAAAGCAAAGCTTGCACACTATCTAGCTAATTATGAGCGTACGAAATCATCAAATCATATAGTCATTGGATCTGTAGACATCACCATAAAAATGTTTTATCTGTATACCTTTGCCACTGGAAGGAAACTCTTCAGCCTAATATGGAATGTGAACCTTTTCTAGTGTAATCTCTAATATAATTATGTACGTACGTAAGTACTTATTTTTTATGACACATTAAATCGTTTTGCGTCACTTAAAAATGGGTAGGCACAACTCTGGTGATAATAAAGTCTGAAGAAATATCTCTGATTTTCATGTAATGAAAGATGAACAACAGAAAGGAGCATTTTTGCTAACTGTAAAAGAGTAGTGGCATAATATTATTTATTGTGCCCACTCCGAGGACTCGGTTGCTGTTGTTGTTTTTTTTAGCAAAATAGCTTTCATCAAAGGTTTGGCTACGTACAAATTATATTCATGCTTGTTTTTTTTCCCCGAGACGCACAACTGTTGAATGTGTGGATATTTTAGAGACTGAGAAACACATAAAATGTCAACGAGGGGCCGGCGATGTGCGAGCTTTTGCCAAAATAATAGGTATGTGTTATGTGATGATGGAAGATGTAAGTCAAATGAACATAAAAAGTGACTTACTTGATGCGGAAATGGCTTCGTTCCTTTTCTTCCTTTTCTAGTAACTTCGGTGAAAAAGCATACGTATTGATGAATGGTGTTAATACCTAAGTGGAATATTGTGCATTTGATGGTGGTGAGATCTGTAAATTTTATGGCTTTTTACTAGGTATTGTCAGTCTCAACTCGCAAATTAATGAATGTCTGACATTTTAAGGTTTTATTTAGCAGCAAGAATTAGTTGAACAGAGCTAAAAAATAAGAATGGTTTCATGTTGCCCCAAAGAGGTGCCATTGTCATAATAGCGTGGTACTTTAGTAGATAAATTTTGTGTTGTAATAAAATTATGGCATTCTAATAATAAATATGTTCGGCTTTGTTCTCGAAACTTTCTAATGTATCTATGGCGGGTTTTGTCCTTCATAGGTTGACTTCGTCGTGTACAACTGGTCGAAGGAATGTTGCGAGCGACTACAAGAGCACGTGACATTCCTGAGCAACTGGATAGAAGCCCGGGCAAGCTTGTTGTCATCACTTTTGCTGCAGAAATCCGGTCTTTTTTATTGCCAACCTATCCTTCCAGAAAACTTTGCGTCCCCTTCGCCCACCAGAAACCAGTTCATTTCTGGGGATGTAGATTTGAAGGATCTAATTCTGAACACGCCACCAACTGGTAAGCATGAAAGGAGAAATCCCGTCGCTGCCGGAAGGATGAAGCCATTAATAGTTCCACCTACAATGAAGCCAGCTCAAGTCTGGACCGACTTTTACAGGAATATGCCACTCTACACTATTCTTCGTATGCCAGAACCTGTCGGAGAGAATCCAGTGGATGTGCATGGTCTCCAGTTGCTCCATGTCTTAAATCACCCCGGACAAAACAAAGAGTCGGAGACTTCCTTCTTCCAGTACTGGCTTACCAGAGGGCCAAGTGCTTCAAATGTAATCACAACTCAGGTACTGGAGTCCTTCAAACAGGCTGCAAGAACCATTCATTTTTGCTTAACACCGGTAATGTTTCTGCCGGGATGGAGGGCAGCGGTGGCCCAAACCAGGGACAGTGCCAGCTCTGGAGGGATCATTCGAAGGAATCGTGGAAGTAGCCGGAGATTCTTCCAGTCTCAAGTGCTCCACCCTCTACCCAAGGTTGGACTACCTCCATCACTGTTGCAGGCACAGAGGGTTCGCCATGGCTCGGAAGCTTCACAAGCCAGTTCC